>JAVTVY010002549.1:0-32610 GCA_036873755.1 Hanleya hanleyi
ACAATTGACTGATTGGATATATGTTTGATGATCGAGTTCATACATTGCGAGCTTCTGCCTTATGACAAGCGCCTCCATTCAAAGTTTCTCAAATTTGGCGATACATATCGCACGCTGATAGCAAAATACGAAAGTAACGTGCAAGATCTATGACGTTACGTTTTGTAACTTGTGTCTAATTCCGCTTAACCCGGGGCTAGGGGCCGTATGTACATCAAGATCCTCATGGATCCTCATATGAACAGTCACAATCAAAGCGTGACTGAGATACATCATTCTTTAGATGACGACTTTACAACGAATATTATGGATTAAGAATACTGATCAGCGATATGGATTTGATATTTTTGGAACATCATGATGCCTTGCCGGCATCATTGAAAACTGTTGACCGCTTCTCTCTTGCAGGAAACAAGCCTATGTTTATGCATACTATGATTGTCTTTTTGAATTTGGTGCTAATACTGTTATATGGAATATGGAATAGGCCTTTGGATTATGGGCGCGGATATTCTCTGATGGACGACGGCTGAATTATGAATGACGGACCAGACGCTTGTAATTGTGTGGATATATTATCCCATTCAGGCATCTTTGACAAGAGTCAGTCACGGGCTGCTCCAGTCGAGTATAGTTAGACCTCATTTATTAGTATCACTGAGGCAGAAGGACGTAGGTAATGCCATAGTGATTTGAAAGTGTGGACATGGTAATATAATGGATTCGGCAGTTACAGAATTGCAAGTTACATTTGGTATTGGTTTGACAGTGTGGATTACAATGTACATGTGATATTGTCACTGATTCATTTGAGAGGGCTGCAATATACACTGCCAAAGTATCATGCGATCAATGAAGATCACTTATGGACTGTTCTTATTTGCATCGTGTGCAAAATTTCTTCAGTTTATAACGTCAGTCGGGGACTGACACACTTATTTATACCACTATGTTATCCATGAAGTTTATAATGTTGATTGGCTGGATGTCTTCTGGACACATATGCTGGTTAGATGTTGACATCATTGGCGGTCGCAATGCACACCCGGTACTGTCATAATGCATTGACTGAAATTGCTGATATACATTTTGCACTGTTGTCAGTGTCATGTGACGCAATCAGTATGTCGGCACTCCTTCCCACTTCCCTTATATGTGTTGTATTTTGTTGTTTATGGTTTCATTGTATTACTATCATAAAGGCTTGATATTGATAGTCGCAATGACGTTTGGAACTGCCATACCACAGTGGTGGTCGCAATGTACAATTGGTGATGGCTTCATGAATTGGCAGTGATGGCCACAATATACACAAAGTCAGAGTCTTTTAGTCTTTTTCTGATTGTTGACCTGCTAGAAACAGAGTAACCTCGTCTTTGCTATCAAACTTTGCTTCGACTATTAACCTTTCAGCTGTTCATTTCAGACTTATCAAAGACAAGAAAACCTACGGAAGGAAAGTTAGATGATTTCGAATCTGGCGATGAAGTTAACGAATCTGTCGATGAAAATTTGGGTAAGCAGTAATACCTTTTTCGTTTGAAAGGAATATATCTATGGGTGATTATAATCACAGAATCAGTAATTTAGGGTAACGAAATCGCCCAAAATCGCGAAAAAGATTCAGAATTAATCCACATACAGGCGTGTGAACGATTGAAACTTTTAGAAAAATATACAAAGCACCACATTGATTGGGTAGAGCTGGCGAGAAGGGTTTTCCCGGGAGAAGCAAAAGCTAATCGATTATGTGCACGCTCAGAATACAGGTGTCGAGATTATTGGCATTCCCGTAAAAGAAATGTTGTTTGTTTATACCTATTTTGGGCGATCGGGCGGGAGACCAAGGATCCGGATGGATGTGATTGGTTACCTCTGCAAAGACAACATAGCTATATACGCTTTCAAAGTAGTCTACTATATTCCTCTTTGAATAACGACAGAAAAGCCATATTTTGATCACATTTCTGTCGTTATTCGGAGTAACAATGCTTCTCTACTACGTAAAGCTACTCAGTGGAACATCTGGATATTCTTCTTCAAAGCCATTTTATTATAAAACTCTTCTAAAATATAATATACATCTCCTAATATGATCTATTATATACCGATTCAAAGATGCTGTCAAACACTTCTAACATAATCTATCTTACATCTCTTCTGAGATTATATGAAACGGTCTCGCATCAGCGTATAGGGCTATAGGGTTAAGATCTCTCCTGTAGGTTAGACACTAATACCTTTTCTCAGATAGTCTAATATACACCTCTTCAAAGGTGGCCCTGTAAACCTCCTGTAAACCTCATCTAAAGCTGTCTCTTGTCTAGTCTATTATATACTTCAAAGATAGTCTATTCTATAGGCTTCCAAAGACAGTCTAGCTCTATACCTATTCAAAGTCTGTTATAAACCTCTTGTAAGAAAGTATGTTATATGCTTCTTCAAAGATAGTCTATTATATGAGGCTTTTGCAGTCAGTCTCACAACAACAGTGATAACGAACAAGTATATGACTGGTCTTTGGCATACTTTGGCATAATATGGTTAGTTATGTTAATTTTGCTATACCGACCATAATAATAACATATAGTATTATACCACATGTAAATTCGTAATGTTTTCATTGATTGACAGCCCGTCACGTGTCATTCTACAAATCGTGATGTTCAGTGATGATGCAGTCATATCGTGCTTTACCGTTGAATAAATGGCATGTACCACGGCAGAGCGTTGAACATAACAAATTGTTTCACGACGACATCTGCCGGACCAAAATTAGCCTCCCATACTGCGCATGCCAACATACTCCCCGAAACGAAGATTGATGTGTATCGTCGTCGAACTGATGTGTATTCGTCGATCCGTTTGTGATAGAAATTAGAGAATGTGATTGGGGAATTGACTGAAATGAATTTGGCATCTTTTGAATAGGTACCGGTACGTAAGATCGCCGAGAACGATACTCTTCCAAATTATGCGATTAAGTCGACAAACAAGCCGAGATCGAACAGTCGATCTTGACACGGCGGTTTGAAATCAACAACGGTCGCCCAGTGTTGAACACGATATTCTTATTTCACTGAACCATCCTCATTCACATGATTATAAAGTCCCCATTTTATTCAAATAGGACATTCTCGACTAGTGATGTACAACTCGCGCTGTGCCCTCGTTGTACATCACTTGCCTCGAGCTGACAAATCGTATTGTTCTACAAACTATAATATTCTCTACAAACTTTCTCATTAAAAATTTGATAAAGAAGCAACTGTCGCTAGAGCAATTAGGCATGTAGTATTGACCAGTCAAGAAAAAAAACAGAAATATTATTCAAACATTATTAAAGAGTTAGAGATCTTGCGACGAAATAACTTTCTTTTGATATAGAAATATTTCGTAATAAAACGAAAAAACCCGGATAATCTATTAATGTAAACATCCTGTTCTGTCGGTTCCAAAGTACTCGAACCAAAGCTGGGTTTTAATTTGAACCAGTTCGCGGTGATTTGGAACCATTTTGCATCCCTCTAAACAATTGAACTTTGGCATATTCGGGAATATATATTGCCAGACAATATCAAATACTTTTTTCAGTGCTGGTCAAACGGCTGGACAAACGGTTAGGCATCGAATATTCTAACACTATTTATTTGTCTAGGGGAGTGATATTCTGCAGGTATTTCACACAACAATAAGAATTGTAGCACGAGGTTCAAATTCCCAAGATCTCAATGATTGAATTGATAATGATAATTGTAAGCCCTGGACAACCATAGATAATCTATCAAATTGCAAAATGATATCGACGTGTATTTCTCAGCTCAGATTTATTCTTCGAGAGTCCAATTATACCCTTATCCCTATCTGTAGTAGATGGTTATGTTTGAGGTTCATTTCTCAAAACCAAGCTACGATTCTGAGCATCAACTGCCCACGGTCCGAGAAATGCTGAACAAGTATATTAAAAACACATGTCACTCACCATCAATGCTCAATAATCTGTTGATGGCATGTATACTCCATATGCTTCTTGATATGACATGTAAGTTTAGAGCATGAGTTTAGCCGTCGGTCATTGCGAAAACAAATTGATAGCATTTTCTAAGTTTGGAAGCGAAACCATTGCGTTGCTGCAGTCTGGCACACATGCGGGAGTGTTGTTTTTACAAATTGTTGATTGGAAATATGCTAGTTGAGAGTTTATCTCTGGCTGACCTATGACATCTATGGTGTCTAGTAAATTCTCGTGTATTTTACATTTCTTGTAATTTTTATGGAGTTCACTAGCAAACACAAACTGCAGATGCCATCGTCAATTCTTCAAACTACACAATTGCCATCAAAAGAATGAGATATTAAATTAGAGGTTTCCGATGTTCTCACAATACAAACGCAAACTTGGAATTTTTTTCAAAGATACAGGTATTTCTGTTCCGTTCAATCGTACCGATATACCACAACAATAATGCACACAACGAACGCATACAATATCAATCACAGCCAGATTCACACAAATGGTTCAACAAAATACACCGCATGCAAATTGTTAATTGGTCATTTTGCTGCTATTAACTGCTCTGCAGTTTCCCATTTATTATTAACATAAACTGGGAAACAAACCGTACAGACAGAGTCACGTAGTCACGCGGGATTGCAAGTGGCAAGAGTTGGAGGATTGTTACTTGGTGTTGAAAACTGGAGACTAAACATGCTGCTTAAAATTGGCTGAAGTTTTTGAACCAGTAGACTTTTCTTTTGCCCTGTAACGAACCTAGCAAGCTGACATCTCAGCACTGAATTACATGTACAACACTTAATTATAGAGTGATTGAGTTTTTAAAATTCCTGTCAATAATATTTCAGTCATGTCCCGACGAACCCACAAGGCACCATCCGGCCGAGTGGTGTTCCTGGCTTAATTATAGACACCACCGTCTGTTATGTTGTGATAACACGTAAACACGCTTTTGTCTGTTTCTGTCTGTAATTATTAGTCGTCTCTCACGCCATAATTTTTCCAAAAAAACAATCCAAGCCATCGCCACACTCAGATCAAACCACTGTCCAAGATTGATGTCAATCAGACGTATAGTATTACTCAGTTTGCCAAAAAACAATCCCAGCCATCATCTCGTTTATACCAACCCTGTGTCCAAATTTGATTTTGAGTTATGCAGTAACGAGCTTAGGTAGCATGACTGAACTGGGGTCCCGGCTATGGCGGCCTAATTATGCAGGTTGCCGAAAAACAATCCCAGTCATCTTCCGACTTGTACTAAGCCACTGTCCAATTTTGAAGTCAATTGGACAAAATCGTTTGTGAGATATTACAATCACAAGTAAAGGGCGACGGAATGACGGGCGTCGGTGTTGATTATCTAAAGACACTCTAATCCACCTATTCCTCGGTCAAGAGCTGTTTTCGTAATTGTTTTTACACGACAGAAACAATTCAAATTCAATAATGCTGCTTAATATATATATATTTCAGTCCCTTGTGCTGGGTTCAATTCAGAAAAAACGTGTCGTGTGATATTTTTTTTATTGTGAATGGAACATATAAATTGCGAATATCACATTAGTAATATTTTTTGTCTCAGAAATTTCCTGAAAAACAAGTTAATCAAACGTGGAAGAGTGTTGAGATGCCTGAAACATTACCTAATCTTAATAGTGTAGGCAATAAGTACTTTTGACCAAATGTCTGTGAGAAATAAAGAACAATGAAAAACACGTATTTACTCACCCTAATACTTATTAGAATGCGGATCATACACAGAATATCCGGGCTGGCCTGTTATATGATACTGGTTAAAAACATGCGACAAAGGCATTGGTGGTTGATATTATTCCAAGTTTTACAAGAGTTATCATTTTACCTCTTCGATGAAACAAATGCGAAGGTAATGTTTGCAATTGACTGATTGGATATATGTTTGATGATCCAGTTCATACACCGCGAGCTTCTGCATTATGACTTGTGTGGATACATTATCCCATTCAGGCATCTTTGACAAGAGTCAGTCACGGGCTGCTCCAGTCGAGTATATTCAGACCTCATTCATTAGTATCACTGAGGCAGAAGGACGTAGGTAATGCCATAGTGGTTTGAAAGTGTGGACTTGGTAATGTAATGGGATCGGCAGTTACAGAATTGCAAGGTACATTTGGTATTGGTTTGACAGCGTGGATTGCAATGTATATGTGATATTGTCAATGATTCATTTGAGAGGGTTGCAATATACATTGCGAATGTATCATGTAATCACTGAAGATCACTCATGGACTGTTCTTGCTTGCATCGTATGCACAATTTCTTCAGTTTAGAACGTCAGTCAGGGACTGACACACTTATTTATACTACTATGTCATCCATGATGTTTATAAAGTTGATTGTTCGGATGTCTTCTGGACACATATGCTTGTTAGATGTTGACATTATTGACGGTCGGAATGCACACCTGGTACTGTCATAAGTTGCTGATATACATTTTGCACTGTTGTCTGTGTTTGTTTTTTATGGTTGCATTGTATCTTTATTACTATCATAAAGGCTTGATATTGATAGTCGCAATGACATTTGGAACTGCCATAATTAGTAGCGAAATTACCGTTACAGAGCGGATAATAGCACCAAATTTGGCAAGTAGCTTCCTTTATATTTATTATTCAATTTTAGCCTAGGAGCCCTTCTGAATTTTTACGGATTTCTAAAATCCAAGATGGCCGAAATATATGATAAAATCTTGAATTATAGGACACACGACAAGGCCCCATAGTTCCAAAGTAAACGTCCTGGGACCATTTAACCTGGTTTTGGGCATGCATAGCAATACTTCCAGTACACTACCATAATTGCATTTACTTTTTACCGCTGGTGGACGAATTTCGAGATATTGGAGTAGTATATAGAGGTGTAATTCCCGCCCACTGAGGCTGAGGCTGATAACGTCATGTGGCCGAAGCTGATGTCATTTGCGGATCAAAGATCACTTCCGGGTCAAAGGTAACTCCCGTTCCGAGGGCACGTCCGGATCAAAGATCACTTCCGGTGGTGATTCAGTCACTTCCGGCACCGGTTGATAAGTCCCTGGGTCAATGTGAATTGGCTTCCCAGTCACGTCCATGTTAATGGAGCAGTCGATCCGCTTGAATTCCTGGGAATCTTTGGGAATGTTCGGTCATCTCCGGGAATGTCCGGAGGCTGATTGTCCTTGGAGGTCAATCCTATATTGCCACGTCAAAGTTCTAGCCATATTTGTTATAGCGAGAGAAGGAAAATCCCCATACATAGCAATAGACTTCGAGACTGCTGATAGTCCACCGACTGATACCGAAACAGAGACTGCTGAGTCTGTCTACTGATACGGAGAGCTTGATCTCAGATAGTCAACCTACACCCCAGGGAGAAGGGGAATCACCATTACCCTGGTGGGAGTAGAACCAGCAATGCGGACACCAAAGACTGACGAGTCAGTATAATAAAAAAGGTTGAAAATACCCTGATACATCTCAAGTACTAGCGGGCACGCGGGTCCCCGACATATACTTCTATGTCCAGCCAAATAGGCCCATTGGGAAGCCACCCATGGACATTTTTTTCTGTCTCATGCTGCGGGGTACGATGGAGGTGTCCCGAGGTTATTGGATGAATTTCACTGAACAATTCTGACTGCGCAAGTGTCGTGAATAGGCAGATGTGGGATGTACCTCTTGAGGTCTAAGTGGACCATCCGTGGATCGTGTGAGGTGATTTGTCATACAGTCCGACTGGTATGTAGTGGAAATGCCTTTCATCTGCGCAGGCGCATACAGAGAATAGTACAAAAGGGGCATTTGAGTGGACGTTTTAACCGTAAAATGTAAAATGACCAACTATAGTGTGAAACAGCTCAGTTGTAGCAAAATCTGCTTCGAGCTAAAAATAATCGCTTTGAATTTGACGAGTAACATTGACTAAATTGAGCAAGAGTTTCGGGTGACATTATGTCTGCAATCTTGAATTCCTGAATTATTTTTCTAGCTGATGATTATAGGAATAGAGCCAAACTAGGTCCATGAATAGACGATCGATCTGTATTGTAAATAGACTTGGCTTTGAAAAATTGTTACTTTCAGCTCCCATGTAAACACAATACCTTGAATTATACAAGCAAAATGAAAATATGAGTCCCATATGAACCCACGTGGGCATCATTTTGAAGTTAACAATTGTATTCTCAGCTGAGGATTATGCCAACAGAATAAAATGTGATAAGCTATGGTGTTATTCTGCTCAATTTAAAAAAAGTTATTCGAGTAACATGACAAATCAGGCGTTTACGGATGGCTTCTTGTAGTCGTTATTTTGAATTCAACCATCGTTTTTAATCAGAAGACAAGCAATTAATTAAAAATGGACACAAGGTATTTGGCTATTATGTAAGATCAAGAATAATGCTTTGATCAAAATGAGCAACATGAAAAAGTATGATTTCAAATGGCCCATATTGCCGCCGTTTTGAATTTCACCATAAAAACTCAGGCATATGTAAATAGATTTAATATGGGCGCAAGACGTCAGACCATGTTCCGAGATCTCTCGGTTCTGATACATTTGAAAAATGAGCTAAGAATATTGCAATGAACTATACGCGAACATGAAAACGAGCGATTTCAGCTGACCCATATGGCCACCATTTTGAATTTGACCATCATCAATTCTTAATCTCAGATTTATGTAAATAGATTCGAAATGAGTGGAAGATATTCCACTATGGTCAGAGATCTCTCGGTTTCGATAAGTTGGGCAATGAGCTAGGAATAATGTCTTGAACTATACGAGCAACATGAAACGTTTCATTTTCAGATGACCCCATATGGCCGCCATTCTGAACTTCACCATCAGATATGGAGCATAGGGATATGTAAATAGATTCAAAACGGACAGAAAATTTCATGCATAGAGAACTCTCGGTTTTGATAATTTGCCCAGTGAGCTAAGAATAATGCTTTGAACTACTTGAGCAACATGAAAAAGTGTGATTTTCAGAATACCCCAGGTACGCCATTTTGAATTAAACCATCATATTTTGAGCTGAAAATTATGCAAACAGATTCTAAATAGATGTAAGGCGTTAGATCCACTGACGTTAACAAATTTTCACAATGATCACAGAATCATGCATATTATATAAACAAACGGTAATGGCGTGACTGACGGGGAACCCCACATGATCGCCATTTTGAATTAACGCATGATGGTTAATCACTAGAATTATGGTTAAAAAATAGCTCAATATAATATTCCATAGTATATTATTCCCTTCCACCTTGAGCTCTACCTCACAAAGAACTAGTTTAGCATGGGTACCCATTTTAATAAACAATGCCATCAAAAGTTACTTTTGCCGTCCTTGGTCGGTCGTCTACATCTGTGTGTAAAGATCATGGCTAAATTCAAAATGGTTGCAATGAGGTGGCCTCAAAAAGTAGCATTTGTCATTTTTTTCCGTCCATTATTTATTACATTTCTTGCTCACAAATGCATCAAACTAATTTATTTAACCTAACTAATCATTCTCCATCGCACTATTTTAAGAGAAAAATCGTTGAAAAAAACATCGGCGGAAAAATGTCTTCCGACCAGATGACGTCACCGTGATGTCATCAGGATGGTTAGCTTGATTTTTTGTTGAAAGCATTTTACGGTAGACGTTGGCCAAAGTATATAGTATAGAAAGTTTCAGTCCTCTGGCCCGGGGAATAACGAAAATAGATAGGTAGCGAACATCCCTCCTCCCATCTTCCCAAGAATGCAATTAATAGACTCAAAATACCCTGATTCTGAGTAGGGTTCAGTTGCTGATAATAATTAGCTATAGGTAATGTGTATATTTGTAACAAATCGGATTCAAACACCTCAGTAAGCCATAATTTGATTAGCGATTTGGCCTTCCTAAGACACAGAGAGCAAGAAAATCGATATTTTATCATTTTGTGGCGGCCATCTTGGATTTTTTTGTTTCACGTGAATTCTATAGGAAAGTCAAGAGGGCTCCTAGGCTGAAAATTATCAGTAGTCCTGAAGGAAGCATCATGCAAAATATGGCGCTTTTATCCGGCCTGTAACGGCAATTTTGAAAAATGACCCTAAGCCACCTGACTAAATGGTTCGACAGTGGTGGTTGCAAAGTACATTTGGTGATGCTTCATGAGACGCAACATGGCTGCCAAGCAAGTCCTGTCGATTTTAGCTCCCTCTATTTTAATGTATTTTAGCGTGAAATCGAGGTTAATTCACAAAGATTTGGATACTGATAGCAGCAGGAATAGTCCCTACGACATCGAGAGATTCTTCTGTTCGATGTATGACGGTAGAAAGGTGAATTTTGGCCTTCTTCATATCTACAGCACTGTGGTGGGACCAGTTGCTTATGGTAGGGCTCACAACGAGGGCCATCGAAAATCTACCAACAACAACACCAAGCTTTTGTTTTTGTTGTTGCTGCTTAGCGGAGATATCAAACTTCACCCTGGCCCAATTTCAACAGTACATAGAAGTCGAGGCAGCATGGATTTTACCCTTTACTGCCATAATGCTACGAGCTTAAAGAAACAAGCTGACGGACGAGCTGTCATTTCAGCGATGGTGAGTTTGACTTTATTTTTATAACTGAGACGTGGCCTGACTCCACGGTTCATGAAGGTGAAGTTTTAACGGATCGCGCATACAAAGTCCACAGAAGGGACCGGGATCAATCTACTTCAACGAAAAGGCGGTGGTGTTCTTGTCGCAGTGAAAACGGAATTTGAGAGCAGTAGATGTCGGGAATTAGAGGCGGGTTGCGAAATTGTGTGGTCTCAAGTTTATCTTCCGGGCAAATTACTTTATTTAGCCTTGGCTTATACCATTCCTGACGCCAAACCCAGTGCGATGCAAAAATTTGATCGGTCTCTTGAACTTTTATCTGACGTCCTGAAAGATCATGACAAAATAATTACTTCTGGGGATTTTAATCTGAGAGAAGTGTCGTGGGTGATGCCGGCGGATTCTACCCACGCGAACCCCATTTACAGCTCAGGTCGGCCACAAATCTGCCAAGTATTCCTGGACATAATGAACGAACATGCTTTGTTTTAGTACCGCACGGTAAAAACATGAAATGATCGTGTACTAGACCTTGTTGCTGGCACCCTTGACTCGGTGATCATTACTAATAGCCCAAGTGCCGTGACTTCCAATCACTCAGTTATTCAAGGTAACTTCTCTGTTCAAACAAAGCGTGAGAAACTATGCAATGCAGAACGAATCGTTTTTAATTACAAACGTGCTGACTTTGAACATATGAAACTCCTTTTGTCGTGCATAGATTGGTCAATTTTAGATTCGTTTAACTCAGTGGATGAAAGCTTTCAATATTTTTATGATATTTTGCAAGCTGTATTAAAAGAATGCATTCCAACGATCCGTATTAAAAACCGTAAATTTCCCATATGGTATGACAATGAGCTAGTGGCCCTGGTGAAAGAAAAGGAATGTGCCCATAAACAATACACCAGAACTGGGAAAAACAAATTATCTTATGAGTATACACGGTTTTCAGAACTCAGAAAAGAAGTAAAGAAACTCCAGTCACTGAAGAACAAGGATTATCTTACTACAGTTCAGGACTCTCTCCAGGATAATCCTGAACGATTTTGGGGTTTCATTAAACGCAAAAGGTGCGAAGGTTCGTTTAGCGTTCCGATGTCAGACGGTCATCGCCAAGCTTCGAAAATTGTTGATATTGCCTCTTTATTTAATGATTATTTCACTTCAATATTCAATGGTGATTCCGCTTCGAACTTTCCGCCAATGGTCGATGAGTCGTGTGATACTTTTTCTTAATTATCTCTATCATTTAATCAGGTGCACGAAATATTGTCAAACTTAAACGCTTACAAGTCATGTGGCTATGACAATATCACTGGCAAAGTTCTCAAGACGTGTGCAGATGAACTGTGTGTACTCTTATGCGAACGATTTAACTTGTCTTTGAAATTCGGTAGTTTCCCCTCAGTTCTTAAATATTCAAATGTTGTACGTGTTTTCAAAGCTGGAGATAAACAAAATGTCAACAATTATAGACCTGTTTCTCTGTTACCTTTAGTAGGCAAAGTTTTCGAATCTGCTGTTAATCTCCATTTTGTAAATTTCTTCTCTTCTATGCTTTGTGATGAACAGCATGGTTTTACAACAAATAGGTCGACTATTACAAACTTAGCCTGTTTTACTGATTTTGTTACGAACCAGATTGAGAATCGTTCCCAGGTCCACGCTGTGTATACTGATTTCAGTAAAGCTTTCGACTCTGTCAATCATGATCTTCTCGTATATAAACTTAGTAAATATGGAGTCCGTGGTAATATTCTTAACTGGTTCAAATTCTATCTTAATAATATGTCAGGGGGTTGTTATTGACGGAGTGACATCTCCATGGAGCACTGTTACTTCCGGAGTCCCCCAGGGCTCAATCTTAGGACCTAGTATGTTTTTATTCTTCATCAACGATCTTCCCAAAGTTTTAACAGAAAGTAAATGTCTGTTGTTTGCTGATGATGCTAAGTTTTTTAAAGTAATTCACTCAATCAATGACTGTTATTCACTGCAAGCTGATCTAAACAATGCAATTGAGTGGTGTAGATTATGGAAGATCAGTCTCAATATTTTAAAATGTATCTCTATCAATTTTACTCTGAAGAGAAACAAGACTGATTTTACATATACAATAAATGATGTTCCATTACAAAATGTCAAAGAAATCAAAGATCTGGGTGTGATTTTATCAGATAACTTGAATTTTAAATCTCATGTTGATACTCTTCGTAGTAAGGCTAGAAGAATGTATGGTTTTATTCGAAGGAACTGTCAATCTTTTAATAATGTATCTGCCATCAAATCATTGTATATGTGCCTCGTAAGAAGTCGTTTTAAATACATGTACGCCTGTGAAATTTGATCACCTTCTCAGAAAACGTTAGTGCTACGACTTGAAGGTATACAACGCAAATTCTTAAAATTTCTATGTTACAAGTCCTCTATCGTATACAATTCGTCATCTTATCAATCTTTATGTAAATCTTTTAGACTCCCAACTCTGGAAAATAGACGCACATATTTTGACTTGATATTTTTACACAAATGTGTTAACAGTTATATTAATTGTATGGATCTTACTAGTAAATCTTTATATCGAGTCCCGAGGATTAATTCTCGTCAGATATGTACATTTTATCCTCCGGCTGCTCGTGTGACTGTTCGACAACATAGCATTTTAATCCGGGCTCAACACATTTTTAACGAGCTTCAGTCGACTCATGATCTCGATATTTTTACCGGATTGAACGCTTTTAAATCACAATGTAAATCTGTACTATTTTAAGTAACGATTATGTATATTTGTATTAACACCACGTTCTGTGATATTTGGACTTTATAATTTTTACAATGTATGTTTGTGTTATGTTATTCTAATATGTTTCATTATGTTATATACTATTGTATTATCGTCCCTGCTACTGGGTTTTCAGGCGAGATTCTGCTGGTGGACGTTTCGTCCCCGAGGCCCGCCCCCTGTACAGACCTTTTGGTCTTTGATATATGTTGGCACTTGTGGGAAGTTGATGCTGGGTCGACATCGGGCATTACAGACTAGTCTTTTGTGTTAAATGCCGTCATTTACATCTGACGACGATACAGCTCACCAATCTCCAATGTACGAGTTGTCACAGCGAAACAGCTCACCAATTACCAGTATACGAGTTGTCAGAGCATTTCCATAGCTCTCTAGATTTGTATCTAATACCGCTTATGCCGGTGCTAGGGGCCGTGTGGTCATATCATCCAAGTTGCCACATGAACAGTACAATAAAAGCGTACCTGAGATACAACACATATCACGAATCGTTAGATTCTTGGTATGTGCTTTAGAATAGGTTAACCAGAAGACTATTCTGTGAAGTCATGTGACGCAGTCAGTATGTCGGCACCTCTTCCCACTTCCCTTATATGTGTTGTAATTATCAACCTGTTGAGATTTGATGTCAAATAAACATAAACATAAACATGAATTGGCAGTGATAGTCACAATATACATGTACATAAATTCAGAGTCTTTTAGTCTTTTTCTGATTGCTAGAAACAGAGTAACCTCAGCGTTGCTATCAAACTTTGCTTCTGCTATTAACCTTTCAGCATTTCATTTCAGACGTATCAAAGACAAGAAAACCTACGGAAGGAAAGGTAGATGATTTCGAATCTGACGATGACGTTTACGAATCTGCCGATGAAGATTTATGTAAGCGGTGATACCAGTTGCGTTTAAAAAGAATATATCTATGGGGAATTATAATCACAAAACCAGTAATTTACTGTAAAGAAACTGACCCAAATCGTGAAAAGGTTCAGAATTAATCCACATATAGGCGAGTACACGATTGAAACTTTTAGAAAATTGTACAAAGCAACACATTGATTTGGCAGAGCTGGCGCGAAGGGCTCTCCCGGGAGAAGCAAAGCAAAGCAAATGAAAAATGTGCACGCTCAGAATACATGTGTTGGGATTAATGACATCTCCGTAGAAGAAATGTTGCTTGATTATAGCTGGTTTAGGCGATCGGGCGTGAGGCCAGGGATCAGAGTGAATGCGACTGGTTACCTCTGCAAAGATAACCTAGCTATATACCCTTTCAAAAGCAGTATATTATATTCCTATTCGAATAACGACAGAAAAGCCATATTTTGATCATATTTCTGTCGTTATTCGGAGTAACAATACTTCTTTACTACGTAAAGCTACTCAGTGAAACTTCTGGATATTTCTCTTCTAAGTTAATTTATTATAAAGCACTTCTAAGATAGTCTATAATACACCACTTCTAATATGATCTATTATATACCGATTCAAAGTTGCTGTTAAAACACATCTAATATAATTTTTCTTAGATCTCTTCTGAGATTATATGAAACTTTTTACTATAGTCAGTCTCGCAACAGCAAAATCTGTGAGACAAGTATAGGGCTACTATAGAGCTAATATTCCTCTTGTAAGATAGACACCTATACTTTTTCTCAGATAGTCTAATATACACCTCTTCAAGGGTAGTCCTGTAAACTTCTTCTAAGACTGTCTCTTGCCCATCTTATAGCTAGTCTATTATATACCTCTTCAAAGATAGTCTATTATATAGGCCTCCAAAGACAGTCTAGCTATATACCTCTTCAAAGTCTATTATAAACCTCTTGTAAGAAAGTAAAATTATATACCTCTTCAAATGTAGTCTATTATATAAGGGTTTTATGGCCAGTC
Organism: Hanleya hanleyi; assembly: GCA_036873755.1. Taxonomy (NCBI): domain Eukaryota; kingdom Metazoa; phylum Mollusca; class Polyplacophora; order Lepidopleurida; family Hanleyidae; genus Hanleya; species Hanleya hanleyi. The sequence goes on from JAVTVY010002549.1 coordinate 15,330, forward strand.
TCGCAACAACACTAATAACGAACACGTATATGACTGTCCTTTGGCATACCCTGGAATATGATGCCAATTATCGGATAATTCACTAGCTTTCTTTGCAAAAGACGGAAGATAGTTCGTTATGTTAATTCTGGTATACCGGCCATAATAATAACATATATTATTATACCTCATGTAAATCCGTAATGTTTTCATTGGTTGACAGCCTGCCACGTGTCAGTCTACAAATCGTGATGTTCAGTGATGATGCAGTCATATATTGCTTTACCGTTGAATAAATGGCATGTACAACGACAGAGCGTTGAACATGACAAATTGTTCCACGGCGACATCTGCCGGACCAAGAGTTGCCTCCCATAGTGCGCGCGCCACCACACTCCCCGAAACGAAGATTGATGTGTATCTTTCTCGATTTGATGTGTATACGTAGGGCCGTTGGTGATAGAAATTAGAGAATGTGATTTGGTAATTGACTGAGATGAATTTGGCATCTTTTGAACAGGTACCGGTACGTAAGATCGCCGAGAACGATACTCTTCCAAATTATGCGATTAAGTCGACAAACAAGCCGAGATGATGATGATGTACAACTCGCGCCACTTGTCTCGAGTTGACAAATCGTAATGTCCCACTCTATAACATGCACTAATTGTATAATATTCTCTACAAACTTTCAAATAAAAAATTGGATAAAGAAGCAACTGATGGGCATGTGATATTGAGCAGTCATGAAGAAAAAAGAAATATTCGTCAAACATTAAAGTGAACGTAAATCCTCAAGTATAGTTTTCATCAAATGAAAGACCGTTGCGAACCGTGTCGGGAAATATTTATTGTATTTTTTACGATTTTATTACACAGAGTAAACTGCAAACAAAGAATGGTATTCTATGGAGGTCTGTTGCACATTGGAACAGTGAGTCTGTGTCGAAACTCAAAGTGTATACACCTTCAGCTCGAATCAAGCATTGGAATGTGCATACTCAGTTTGCAATATGTATTAAGGCTGTGTGACGTCACCGGACCTAAGTATGATTGCAACAGACCACCATAGAGTACCATTCTTTATTTCCAGTTTACTCTGTGTAATAAAATCGTAAAAAATTACAATAAATATTTTCCCACACTATTTGCAATGGTCTTTCATTTGATGGAAACTTTACTTGAGGGTTTACGATCACTTTCATAAAGAGTTAGAGATCTCACCACAAAACAATCTTCGTTTGCTATAGAAATATTTAGTATTAACGCCAAAAAAAAAGAACGAATAAGCTGTTAATATAAACATTCTGTTATGTTGTTTCAAAAGTACTCGAACCAAAGCTGGGTTTTAATTTGAACCAGTTCACGGTGATTTGGAACTATTTTGCATCCTCTCTAAGCATTTGAACTTTGGCATATTCGAGAATATATATTTCCAAACAATATCAAATACTATTTTCCATTGCTGGTCGAACGGTTAGACAAACGGCTAAGCATCGAACATTCTAGTACTATTTATTCGTCTAGGGGAGTGATATTTTGCAGGTATTTCACACAAGAATAATTGTAGCACGAAGTTCAAATGCACGAGATCTCAATGATTGATTAAGTGATAATGATAATTATAAGCCCTGGACAACCATAGATAATCTATCAGATTGCAAAATGATATCGACGTGTATTTCTCAGCTCAGATTTATTGTGTAAGAGTCCAATTATACCCTTATCCCCTATCTGTGGCTATCTGTAGTTTTTCGCAGAGGTCTACAGCACAGAATACCACATGTTATCACCCACCGAACTCTTACTTGTTCGAATTGGTATGCGTGATGGTAGACTTTGCTGTAATCTTCCTGCCTAAATATACACCTCTAAAATATCACACACAAAATATTGCTTTGATTTCTCATTACTTCCATCCACCTAAAATTGGGCAAACTATATAACAATAATACTCAGGTAGTCCAATGGGTACCAACTGTGCACCTCTTTTGGTCGACATATTTCTGTGTTGATATTACAAGAAATTGTATGTGTGGAAATATGTTGATACTAAAAACTCTAAATTTCGTGTGAAAGAAATTAATGTGAGAGGATACATGCAATAAAGACAGATACTCATCTGAAATTGCAACAGTCAACAGACAGGGAGAATGTCGTTTGCTGTTGAGAAAAGAAGGCTAGGTATGAACATACTAGAACAGTGCAACCTAGGATTTGCCACGCAGATTTCTTTCTGTTTTTAATTTTAGTCTAGTATCTAATCTTTCAAGGCATGAGGAAACCACCGCTCGACGAAGCGCTTGCAAGAATGGGTACATTTCACATCTTTCTCCTGAGAACACTAGTTTTGCATCGAGAAATATTGCTAAGTATTACGTCTGCAAGACGGGTGTAAGCACAAAGGACTGTTCCATAACTGAATGATTGAGAGCTCAGAATATATGTTTGTGGTTAATGGTTAGTTTTCAGAAGATATAGGTAGATTGTGTCTGTCGGATCCAGACTTGTGTAGGGAGTTAGGCCAGTAAGGATGCCGTTAATTACTTCTCTCGTGATAACTTGTCTGATCAGACATTCTACTGAAGAAAGTATCTTAATAATGATATCAGGTTTTATGATTGGAATTTCATTATGAAGTCGACATACACGAGACACAATCTATTGAAAACAAAAACCAAAGCGCTCCAATGTTGCCCAAGTTGAATACTGTGCCAGTTTGATTTTCGCAGAGGCCTACAGAATACTAGATGTTATCACTCACCGAACTCTTACTTGTTGGAATTGATATGCTTGATGGTAGTCTTTGCTGTAATTGGAACGAGGAGCATTGATTTGATTCAGGATTAACCGGTACGAAATCCGTGGAAAGATCTCGAAGTATGGTTAAAAGATGCTGTAGAATGAGGAGTGAGGTCACGCGGATGAAATAAGGTCGGTTTGGACAGAAATTCGATCCAATGCAATAAGACACTCTGATTGCCAAATCCTGCAGAGTATTAAAACTGCTTCGTAGGCTATCTACTTCCCTAGAATATTTATGTATACATCAGGCACAAATAGTTCCCGAAAGAAAGATAAACTTCTCTTCCTACCACTCGCATCCTAAAATAACACACCTAGCTGGAATTGTAGCTGCCTCAAGAAGTTGTACGACCACACTTCTGTACAGTTTGTTGATACGGGCCATGCAGCGAACATACTTATTTAGGATGAATATTGTACGTTATACTGATACTGTATTGAAAACAAGATAGATACAGACGCACTGATCAGGCAAGTCCTACATATTATTAAAACATATTGGTATGCTGCTACCTACTGCCTTAGGAATTTGCTCTATGAGGTGTCTTTTGACAAGGACAAGAAAAGAGGAATTTATCACTCTAACTCAGATCGATATAGCAAAACTTTACTGTACACTTAGTATGCTTACAGTATCACACAAAGGGGGAATCAAATCGGCTTCAAGAAGTTGTCTAGCCAAACTTCTGTACAATTTGTTGGCACGAACCATACAGCAAGTACAATCATGTTGAAATGAATACTGTTCGAGTCCAGCTCACTGTTAATTATGGAAGACGGTAGCGGCCATTCGCCTTCTCGCATACTCGCCCTGTATTTTGCTGAAACGAGAAGTGCAGAACTCGATTCGAGAAGTCGAGGGGAGAAGTCGAGATTGCGAGGCGAGAAGTTGAGGCGAGATTTTGCGTTCATGACTTCTCTCCTTCTCGCCCTTTAAAAAAAGAGAGAATTCGAGAAGGCGGGAGCTTTCGTGACTTCTTGCCTTCCGGTCTCTTCGATCATGCGTATAAGAGAACGGAAGGCGAGGAGTCGAGAATGTTTTCCCATTCTCGCCTTGTTGCCTAATCTGGAAAGTGCGAGAAGTCGCGAACGCGAGAATCTGTCTATGCTCGGTTGCTTGACTTCTCGACTTCTTGCCTTTTTGCCACTAAGCGAAGAAGAGAAGCTGAGAAGTCGAGAAATATCTCGAATTCCCGCCTCGCAATATCGACTTCTCGTCTGCTCGCCTTGCAATCTCGGCTTCTCGACTCAACTTCTAGACTTTTCGCCTCGCGTTCTCGACTTCTTGCCTCGCTTTCTCGACTTCTCGAATTCTCGTGTCCGCAAAATACAGGGCGAGTATGCGAGAAGGCGAGTGACCGCTACCGTCTTCCATAGTTAATCTCAGTTTTGTTTTGTAGATGCCTGGATTTCTCATTATTTTCTCATTACCATGAATTGGGCAAACTATAAATATACCCATACTACATATATAGTTCAATGGGTATCAGTTGTGCACCTCTTTTTGGTCGACATATGCCTGTGTTGATATCACAAGAAATTGTTTGTATTTCTTGTACGATGTTGTACATCATATTGATATTGTGGAAATAAATATGGATTTTACAAATAAAAAAAAAAAAAAATTGTTTGTGTGGAAATATGTTGATTCTAAAAAAATACGTGCGAAAGAACTCAATGTGAGACTGTACATGCCATAGAGACAGGTACTCACCTGGGATTGCAACAATCAAAGGACGTGGAGAGTGTGGTTTTGTGTTGAGAAATGAAGGCTAGGGCTGAACATACTAGGACAGTGCAACCAAGGATTTGCTACGCAATTTGCTTCATGTTATTAATATCAATCTATTATCTGATCTTTTCAGACGTGAGAGAACCAAAGCTAGATGAATCGCTTGCAAGAATGGGTACGTTTCATAAGTTGTTTCTGAGAACACTATTTCCGAGAAATATTGCAAGGGTATTACGACTACAAACGGGTGTAAGCACAATAAACCGTATCCTAACTGAATGGCGTGAGAACTCAGAAGATATGTTTGGGGTTAATGGCAAGTTTTCAGAAGATATGGGTAGATGGTGTTTGTCAGACCCAGACTGGGATTGACGGAGGGAGTTAGGCCAGTAAGGATGTGGTTAATTAATTCTCTCATGATATCTTGTCTGATCAGACATTCTACTGAAGTAAGTATCTTAATACTAATAACAGGATTGATGATTGGAATTTCATTTTGAATTCGACCCATCCACGAAGTTTCACCAAGGACACAATCTATTGAAACAAAAACAAAAACAGACCAATGTTGCTTAAGTTGAATACTGTTGAGAGTGTCCGGTCTCTGTCTTCTAACTCAGCTACGACAATTTTCTCCACATTGGGGACAAGTGTCCGTCCTTGGTTGCATAGAACGGATATGAAAATGGACACTAATCACTAGGGCATTCTTATCCATCACACCGGTACTCGACCTCCGCAAAGCACTTGACCATCGACCTCCGCAAAGCACTTGACCATGTACGACATAATGTTCTGCTGAAGAAGCTCGAAATCTATGAACGCGAAACCACTGTTTTAACCTTTCTATAATCTTATTTGTGTAACAGACAGCAAGTTGTGTCGTTTAATGGAAACTCGCTATCATATCAGGAGTACCACATGGTTCAATCTGGGGCCCTTATGTATATGAACGGTTTACCCTTGTAGGTGGCAGATGACTCTACTATTTCTTGTACTGGCAAAACCATAAATGACTTGAACTCTAAATTAAACACCGCAGTTGTTAGTGTTTCTCGCTGTTCTCTGAGAATGATATGATTGTTATTGTGGAAAAACTAGATCTATTCTTGTAATAACGACTCAGGAGCGTGATTATTCACCCCCTGCAGAAATTAGCGTTAAAATTTGTGACATTGACCTGAACTCTACGTCGAGCGAAAACAGGTTTTCACGTATCCGAAAGCCTTGACTGGTCTGCTGATGTTAATTTTGTTTGTACGAAGATTGCGTCCAAGTTATAATTTTTATGGGAAATTCGTATATATTTACGATATCCCGCAATGATAACTTTTTTAAATTGTTTTATATTACCGCATTTAGACTACTTTATTAATGGTTCGGGTCGCATGTCACTTGAAAACATCCTTAGACTTGAAGGACGTCACACATGTGTAGCTAGATTGAGCGGTGTGAAGTGGGTTTGATACTGGATATTGGACATTGGACATTCGGACCTCACAGGTTCGGTTTACAAAGGTTAAACATTCAAAAATATTCAGTGGATATTCATTGGGTATTCGTTGGATATTCGATGGATAGATTGATCGTTTATTGTAACTGTTATAGCCCTTCTGTTGATATGTTTTCTAACTTGGATGGCTCCCTTTTATATATCGTTTACAATATCGTGAGCGTTTACTTGTTTATAAATATTTAAATGGTCATTCACCACAGTACTTAACTACTCTATTCAACTTTAGGAGTTATTCCAGAACACGTTCTTATGATACATTGTCTTTGAATGTTCCTTTTAGTAGAACTGTTTTACATCAAAATGCTTGTAGTGTCTCTAAAGCTCAAAATCTGGAATGATTTACCTACCTTAGCTATTAGAATACTGTTTACTATGCGGCCCTTTTAAGCACTTTTGATATTTATTCCTACTTAATAGTCAAACTATCGTGCTTGTATATATTACCCGTTTTTATATTTATTTGATTTTTATTTTTTTCTTCTAATTTTCATGTTTTTTATTTTTGTTTTTTACTTATTAATATTTATTTTTCTGTCATTTTTTTAGATTTTTGTTTTATTTTATTGTTTAACTATGGATATAGTATGATGTCAATTATTTATTTTCTGTATCGTTTTATGCTGTAAATATTATAGTTCTCTTGTTTTAGCCCATAGTTACTCTGAAAAACAGTTGTACTGATAGTTTGACCGTGTTCAAATAAAGATTATTATTATTAATAATTTCTAAATAGGTACAAATGATATGTTGCAATTTTAGGGTTTACTGAATGTCTCCAATTTCTAATAATCGAAAAAATAACAACATTTTATCTTTCAGAAGACAATTTTCCGCAGTGTTTGCGCATGTTTCTTTTCGTTTATTTTTCTATATACTTCAGATTATTGTTCAGGCTTACATTTTTAGTTATAAAATCGTCTCTTTCAAATTATTACAGTCCAATGCCTCTTCTCGTTTTTCTAGGCGCAGGATTCTCGGTTAATGAAACGCATGCCTTAAATATCGAAGGCGAGGTTCACGCAGAAGACCAGGAGCCTAAAGTGTTGAAAGTATTTGCAACTGAAATGAAACTGTCCGCCACAAAAGGTAAAATACTGGTTAGGGAAGTATTTAAGCGTATGTTGATTTCGCTTGAGGTATTTGTGGGCATATAACCCAGTTCCTGGATATGCGTGGCATAATGTACATGCGTATACTATACTGGGAAGGTAAAATAGTAAATCATGGATGAAAGGTGGATTTGCCTTCACCCGATACGTTGCATGTATCGTACATAATTACTATGAAAATTGTGTACGACAGAATTAAGATTACACCACGAACTCCACTCTTCGATTGTAACTAACCAGTCATTGACGGTTAGCAAAGACTTAACAATCAAACCGTCTGCCATTTATACGATGAAAATAATCTTTGGTGAAAGTTAATAATAACGACGTTTGCTCTGCACATACTGCACATACAGCGCATGCGTACATGTACATACACTGATATTGCTTCTAGCAACATGGAGATAATATTGAAAGATTATAATAAACTGCAGGAACACTGACATATAAAACAATTCATACCAGAGATTATTCTTTGGCCTTGGTGGGTATAGCGCGCTTGTCCTGTATGGCCAGGCAACAAGCCCGGTCAGATAGACGATTTGGGTTCGATTGCCATCATTGTCAATCCGCGATTTCTTACTGAGGCCCAATCAGATCGGCCATCTACCCTGTTTTATATTATCGTGTCGACCTTGCTTTAAATGTACAGTTTCGGAAGTTTTAACCTCCCATATAAGTAGCCTCACATGTAGCACAACCCCCACCCCCGTCGAGGGATTTAATATACCTGAACTACGTTATTCGATAGTACTGTGTTTATAAAATATGTATCGGTATAGACTTTGATGTGGTTGAATGTTGAACTGAACGGGTTTGAATACTTTTGTATTACGCATATAGTATTGGGATAAACAAGTTCGCAATTATATTTCGGTGACGTTTTATAATTAGCTCGTTGAATACCGAATGTAAAGGAGATATTGATTAAGTACCATCGATAATTCTTCACATAACATGAATCACCTCCTGCTACAAAGGCAGTGGTGCCTGGCTTGCACGTGCAGCAGTCGTTGGTCTATTTAATTTTGCAAGAGAGCGATGGTATACAACAGATCGCAGAACAGTATTAAAACATGAGGCACCAGAGGTGCTACAACTCCTCAGCCCCTTAACAGTCTAGACCAAGATGTTTTTATGAGTGTAGAAGTTCGGATAAATAGCAGTGAGTTATGGCATGCGAAATGCAAACCCAAGCCACAACTGGGACAGATGAACGGATGGATAAGCTGACACACGGACGGACAATCGGAATCCAGTATACCCCCAACTATGTACAGGGGTATAAAAGGTGACAAGGCATCCACATATCTGCAGGGAAAATGGATCATAGAGGTCCATGTCCCCCGCTAGCAGCACCAGTTATGGTGGTTTACCGGCACTGCTGCTTGATGATATCTCATATCATTGATGAAGAATACGATTTGAAAATGGAGATATCGCTGATGAGCTTAACATAATCTAATATAGCGGATGGCACACATATTGGATTATGCACATCCATAAAACATAATACCAACTCTCCTCTCATCAATGTCCATGCCCTCTCCATGTTTGAAGTAGATTGGTTGAATCGTTCTAGAGCTATTGTCCAGACAAGATATAAATGCTGAAAATCTAACTTAAGATGACTGATGGTGGCCATCTTGGATTACACAGGTAACTGAAAAGCAATGCCAACTGTCCTCTCACCAAAGTCAAGCCAAATTGCAAGTTTGAAGTGGATCAGTTGAATTATTCTAGAGTTGTTGTCCAGACAAAATGCTTAAAATGCAACATAATCCAATATCACTGGTAGATGGCAGCCACATTGGATTATGCTCGTTCATGAAACACAATCCTAAACGGGATCTCACCAAGGTCGAGGGACTCCCCAAGTTTGAAGTAGATCAGTTGAATCGTACTCCAGCTATTGTCCGGACAAGATCAAACTAAAATCAAATGAAATCCAGTATGGCTGATGGTGGCCATTTTGGATTAAGCACGGCCTTGAAAAACAATCCTAATCCTCCTCTCAACAATGTCAAGGCACTCCCCACATATGAAGTAGATCAGCTGAATCACTCTCGAAATTATTGTCCGAAAAAGATCCAACTGCTTATAATCCAATATGGCTGACGGCGGCCATATTAGATTACGCACATTGCTGAAAAACAATCCCAACTGTCCTCTCACCAATGTCCAGGCACACCCCAAGTTTGAAGTTGATCGGTTAAATCATTCAGAAATTATTGTCTGGACAGAAAATCTACGATCCAACTGCTTATAATCCAATATGGCTGACGGCGGCCATATTAGATTACGCACATTGCTGAAAAATAATCCCAACCGTCCTCTCACCAATGTCAAGGCACACCTTAAGTTTGAAGTTGATCAGTCAAATCGTTCACGAGTTATTGTCAGGACAAGAAAATGTAAGATCCAACTGCTTATAATCCAAAATGGAGGACGGCGGCCATAATGGATAGTGCACATTGCTAGAAAACAATCGCAACCGTCCTCTCGCCAATGTCAAGGCACACTCCAAGTTTGAAGTTGATCCAGTCTTTTCGATGAGCAGATTAAGGGCGAGTTGTAAATCACTCTCCTGAAATGCTTTGGGGGAGCTGTCGCTCTCCTTGTCAATTGCTCGCCCAAAACACTACTGGGAGAGCTATCGCCCTGCTGGGATGAACTTTTTTTTCAAATTTTCTGTTCAACTATTACTAGTATAATTTAAATGGAATATATTTATCAGTTTTATGTAATTTTCAGTTTTTTAATTAATTTCTAATGTACATGTATGTAAATTATTCTAAATATTTTCAACTTGGTATATACTATTTTTCGTCTGCTTCGCAATGATGGCATTGTTTATTTTAGAATATACAATTCAATTCAAATCTATTTACCGGGTCCATCTTTCTCGGACCCAGAATGAACAAGAATGGATATTCCATGGACCTTCCCTTCAAGGTGCCTCAAGATATTACTCTTCGTTACGGTATTGGTACCCTCTACATAGCTGTCAAATGCTTTTTTGGCCGCCCCGCGGAGATTAGGATGTCCGGAGATCTTGTCTTTATACCGTGCACACAGCTTGCACCAGACGAATGTGACGTACTGCCGACCATCCCTCTCCTCGGTTGTAAAACCGATGTGTTGTTTATTTTCACTTTATTTCCTTTCGGAATGCCTGCCATCGCTAAAGAGACGATACAAGAAATGTTCAACAGGATTATCGCTCGAGCAAAAGACGGAAGCTGCATGTCACGTACGCCGATCTCCAGCAGCTCTCGTCGGTACAAATTGCCCGCCCAGAGAAACACGTGCTCGCTGATTTCCCTGTAACAGATGATGAACCAATGATCGTGCTCGTTGTGTCTTAATAAGCCAATCACGCATCACTTTGCAAAAGGTGTTTGGTCAGAACGTTCGCGTTATGCGCATGTCAAAAGTCAGTCAAGTTTATTTCCGCTTTCTGTTTGAGTTTTCTTCGGAGGTACTCGTTGAAAATTAAAGTTTTACGGGAGGCGATTCTATTGTTTTATGATACCATTTAGCTGGATTTCGTTACAATTATGGGCGAGTGATAAATCGGTCACCTGGAGGTCTTTGGGCGTGTGTGGGCGCGAGCGCGAGCGCGAGCGATCGCTCGCCCTTCCTCGCAGAGACTGTTGATCGGTTAAATCGTTCACGAGTTATTGTCCGGACAAGAAAATCTTACGGAATTACGGACACCGGTGTTTCTTATTCTGAAATTCGAAGGAAATCTATTCAGAATCAAAACAAACCTCCAATACCTCACATGTTATTTTCATAGTGCCTAGTCACATTGTTACAACATTGCAAGCTCAACCTCATTGTGCTTTGAAAAAAAAAACCCATGTGAGGTATTGGAGATTTTCTTTGATCCTGAACAGATTTCCTTCAAATTTCAGAATAAAAATGTACAAATTACATATAGATACTGTGGAGAATTTCACTTCTCTAAGAAAAACTGGCCCAGATAGCCGAAAATCACATCCCATCATAATGTGAGATAGAAACTCCCCTGACGTAATGCATTAGCGTCAGTGCATCAACAACAACAACAACAACATGCAATGATGTTTGCGTTGATTTATTGGGTTTGTCATACCTTTCGCTATCTTCCATGACGTATATTTCAGAGGACTTGTTATGCGAGACACCGTTTGTACTGACCGACGACCACAGTTCCTTTTACAACTGAAAACTGATTCTATCATCGGATGTGTTGGCAGAAAACACAAACACATGGGCACTTCTTTCGTTTTTGACTGGTACTTTCGTTTTTGACAGATCTCAGAGGTTCCTACAATTCTGTTACAAGATAAAATACAAGTTGCCCTTTTCTGATAAAACAGACGTTTATTATCGTTCAAATCCATTTTGAGAACTTTTAGACGAAATAACAAGTCATTTTTTACAGTTTAAATGTCGGACTATTTTTTCTCAACAGCGTAGGGATACGACAATTAGTCTGGCAATACCTGAATATGCAGCTGAAATACAACTTTACTATGGAGCTCTTGATTGGCTACATGCCAGTAAGTGTATTTAAATCAGTATGAAAGTAGGCCTAATGTATGCATACTTGGAGATCCCTTTTTAGAAGACTGGAAAATGGTAGAAAAATAAAAAAAAAATGTAAAAAAATAAATAATGACCGGTTAGACCTGAAAGTTTCAAAGGCACAAGTAAAAAATAAAAGGATCATAACCTGTAAGTTCCAAGAACTTCCTCGCAATAATTTTCGAGATACGGCTCGGACAGACGGACAGACACACTGCTAGGGCCACAACAATACTCCTGAGCCCATAGGGCTGAGGAGTAAAAAGGATTCCCACCTCGTGGTGTTTTCTTTCTCTGCGGTTTTGCGTCTGCTCGAGTTTGTGGTAAGTCCGTAAGATTACTTATATGTGCCTGTTGTTTTTAGTTCGTAATTTGTTTGTTGACAACGATAGCGTTGGAGAGACAATTTGTGCGAAAATCCCTGTTGTTGCTGCACGATCATTGCGTATTCGTAGAGCAGACGTTGCAAATCTTGTTTCGCTCTCGCTGCACAGGTTCCGGTTCTGGGATTATGAAGGCTCCATTTTTCAACACACTTAGTCGCGTTCTTTTCCGTCAAATTGGCGTTCGTTGCTATTTTAATATGTACGCATACTGCATGGAATATATTTCCAGAGGAGATATGTGTCGAAGCAACAACAATAGTATTTACATTTTTCTGGTCTTGTGAACTTGACCGGATCCTGTCCAGTGCAAATTTATGTATTCTGGGAGACTCTGCTAACCGAATATAATTTAGTTTAAGAAAGCTTGAATACCAACAACGACACTTTTCGAAAGCGGAAACAACAAAATTTGTCAGTTATCGTTTTTTGAAAAGATTTGCTGTTGGCGTTCAAACTTTTTCAAACTAAATTATATGCGCAATGATCGTGCAGCAACTACAATAGGAATTTTCGCTCAAATTGTCTCTCCAACGCTATCGTTGTCAACAAACAAATTTACTATAAACACCATGCAGGCATATATAAGAAATCTTGAGGACTTAACTAGCTAAGATTCATAGCGTCTCCCTTCCCATAACGCTATGCCGACGACAAATACATTTCCCTGTTGGTAACTCGAACATCTTCATCGCGCACGTATTATTACCCTTGCGCCCTATTGGACCTTCATTAACTTCAGAAAATGGGCCGCCATAAATAAAAATACCGAAATGGCAGACTAAATGGCCCTTCGTCGGTCATACATTAATTAAAGACGTTAAAATTATACCTATGGAGCCTCAAAATGACCTGAAATCGAGAGTCAAGAAGATGGGTATTTCCGTCATAACAGACCCCGTGTATACAGGGGATGATGATCACAACATCGATTTTGTTATTTATATTCATCGCGGGCCATTTTCTCAAGTTAATGAATGTCAAATAGGGCGCAAAGGTAATAATAAGCGCGCGATGGAGATGTTCGAGTTACCAACAGGGAAATGTATTTGTCGTCGGCATAGCGTTGAGGGAAGGGAGATCGTATGAATCTTAGCTAGGACTTAACGCAAACTCGTGCAGCTCTTGCCAATATCTGCGCTACACGGAGCTATTAATAACACCAGTTAATAAAACTATCCAGTCTCCTCGCAAATTCGTTGTATCGTTTTGTCACAATAGAATTGCATGAATTATGAAAACCTGCTCGCAAAAAATGGTAGAAGACATTGACGCAGACGATCCACTTTTGAGCATATTACTGCAGATAGTTTCTTGCTACCACGAAGACCTGGCATATTTCGAAATGAGCCGCCTTCACAAATTCACTTCCTTGAAGACTAAACTCTGTGTTCCAGTTGTGATTCCCCAAACAGACTCGTCCACAACTTTGAGAAAATCTCCACATTTATCCATACATCTGCTATCGGCTGAAACATGTCAGCTGAAACGTTTTGAAACTTTAAATTCATTATTGGCGATCCAGACATCAGTACTTTGAGTACTTTCATTGGAAGTACTTCAAACAGTTGGTCCCGTTGGACACCCTTTCGTTTATTCACTGGTCACTCATGGGAAAACGACCACTAACTCTCCTGATCAAAATGCTGCAGCATTCAATGCTCAATTTGTTAACATTTCCGACCAGTAACTCAACTCAAATGAACCTAGTGAAGCTGATTACTAACGGCTCATATCTCGTGTATCTGATGCTGTCCCCGAAAACACCAAAATTTTCCATCCTTCGTATCAATGAACAATTTGTTTTGGATCAACTCAATTAGCTCAAGTCAACGGGTTCTGTAGGATGTCCTTCAACCTAAATACCTGAAGCTATGTTTCTCGTCAATTGCTAACAGCTTGAAATTCATCTTTATAACTGTTTCACGGCTGGTACATTCTATGGAAAATAGTCCAAGGTGACACGAGTGGTTCGGGCAATTACATACCTATTAGCATTATACTGGTGTGGTTATACTGGTGTGGAGGCTAAGAATGTTCGGTGGCTGAGAGTGTCCGGTCTCTGTCTTCTAACTCAGCTACGACAATTTTCTCCACATTGGGGACAAGTGTCCGTCCTTGGTTGCATAGAACGGATATGAAAATGGACACTAATCACTAGGGCATTCTTATCCATCACACCGGTACTCGACCTCCGCAAAGCACTTGACCATCGACCTCCGCAAAGCACTTGACCATGTACGACATAATGTTCTGCTGAAGAAGCTCGAAATCTATGAACGCGAAACCACTGTTTTAACCTTTCTATAATCTTATTTGTGTAACAGACAGCAAGTTGTGTCGTTTAATGGAAACTCGCTATCATATCAGGAGTACCACATGGTTCAATCTGGGGCCCTTATGTATATGAACGGTTTACCCTTGTAGGTGGCAGATGACTCTACTATTTCTTGTACTGGCAAAACCATAAATGACTTGAACTCTAAATTAAACACCGCAGTTGTTAGTGTTTCTCGCTGTTCTCTGAGAATGATATGATTGTTATTGTGGAAAAACTAGATCTATTCTTGTAATAACGACTCAGGAGCGTGATTATTCACCCCCTGCAGAAATTAGCGTTAAAATTTGTGACATTGACCTGAACTCTACGTCGAGCGAAAACAGGTTTTCACGTATCCGAAAGCCTTGACTGGTCTGCTGATGTTAATTTTGTTTGTACGAAGATTGCGTCCAAGTTATAATTTTTATGGGAAATTCGTATATATTTACGATATCCCGCAATGATAACTTTTTTAAATTGTTTTATATTACCGCATTTAGACTACTTTATTAATGGTTCGGGTCGCATGTCACTTGGCAACATCCTTAGACTTGAAGGACGTCACACATGTGTAGCTAGATTGAGCGGTGTGAAGTGGGTTTGATACTGGATATTGGACATTGGACATTCGGATCTCACAGGTTCGGTTTACAAAGGTTAAACATTCAAAAATATTCAGTGGATATTCATTGGGTATTCGTTGGATATTCGATGGATAGATTGATCGTTTATTGTAACTGTTATAGCCCTTCTGTTGATATGTTTTCTAACTTGGATGGCTCCCTTTTATATATCGTTTACAATATCGTGAGCGTTTACTTGTTTATAAATATTTAAATGGTCATTCACCTCAGTATTTAACTACTCTATTCAACTTTAGGAGTTATTCCAGAACACGTTCTTATGATACATTGTCTTTGAATGTTCCTTTTAGTAGAACTGTTTTACATCAAAATACTTGTAGTGTCTCTAAAGCTCAAAATCTGGAATGATTTACCTACCTTATCTATTAGAATACTGTTTACTATGCGGCCCTTTTAAGCACTTTTGATATTTATTCCTACTTAATAGTCATACTATCGTGCTTGTATATATTACCCGTTTTTATATTTATTTGATTTTTATTTTTTTTCTTCTAATTTTTATGTTTTTTATTTTTGTTTTTTACTTATTAATATTTATTTTTCTGTCATTTTTTTAGATTTTTGTTTTATTTTATTGTTTAACTATGGATATAGTATGATGTCAATTATTTATTTTCTGTATCGTTTTATGCTGTAAATATTATAGTTCTCTTGTTTTAGCCCATAGTTACTCTGAAAAACAGTTGTACTGATAGTTTGACCGTGTTCAAATAAAGATTATTATTATTAATAATTTCTAAATAGGTACAAATGATATGTTGCAATTTTAGGGTTTACTGAATGTCTCCAATTTCTAATAATCGAAAAAATAACAACATTTTATCTTTCAGAAGACAATTTTCCGCAGTGTTTGCGCATGTTTCTTTTCGTTTATTTTTCTATATACTTCAGATTATTGTTCAGGCTTACATTTTTAGTTATAAAATCGTCTCTTTCAAATTATTACAGTCCAATGCCTCTTCTCGTTTTTCTAGGCGCAGGATTCTCGGTTAATGAAACGCATGCCTTAAATATCGAAGGCGAGGTTCACGCAGAAGACCAGGAGCCTAAAGTGTTGAAAGTATTTGCAACTGAAATGAAACTGTCCGCCACAAAAGGTAAAATACTGGTTAGGGAAGTATTTAAGCGTATGTTGATTTCGCTTGAGGTATTTGTGGGCATATAACCCAGTTCCTGGATATGCGTGGCATAATGTACATGCGTATACTATACTGGGAAGGTAAAATAGTAAATCATGGATGAAAGGTGGATTTGCCTTCTCCCGATACGTTGCATGTATCGTACATAATTACTATGAAAATTGTGTACGACAGAATTAAGATTACACCACGAACTCCACTCTTCGATTGTAACTAACTAGTCATTGACGGTTAGCAAAGACTTAGCAATCAAACCGTCTGCCATTTATACGATGAAAATAATCTTTGGTGAAAGTTAATAATAACGACGTTTGTTCTGCACATACTGCACATACAGCGCATGCGTACATGTACATACACTGATATTGCTTCTAGCAACATGGAGATAATATTGAAAGATTATAATAAACTGCAGGAACACTGACATATAAAACAATTCATACCAGAGATTATTCTTTGGCCTTGGTGGGTATAGCGCGCTTGTCCTGTATGGCCAGGCAACAAGCCCGGTCAGATAGACGATTTGGGTTCGATTGCCATCATTGTCAATCCGCGATTTCTTACTGAGGCCCAATCAGATCGACCATCTACCCTGTTTTATATTATCGTGTCGACCTTGCTTTAAATATATATTTTCGGAAGTTTTAACCTCCCATATAAGTAGCCTCACATGTAGCACAACCCCCACCCCCGTCGAGGGATTTAATATACCTGAACTACGTTATTCGATAGTACTGTGTTTATAAAATGTGTATCGGTATAGACTTTGATGTGGTTGAATGTTGAACTGAACGGTTTTGAATACTTTTGTATTACGCATATAGTATTGGGATAAACAAGTTCGCAATTATATTTCGGGTGACGTTTTATAATTAGCTCGTTGAATACCGAATGTAAAGGAGATATTGATTAAATACCATCGATAATTCTTCACAGAAGATGAACAAGCCGAACAGTGTATACCACAATCTGATACAGGAAACTCCTTAAATGAACAATTAGGTAAGTATCTATGCCATTATCGTTCATCTGGAACCAATGGTAATCATACTATAAATTTCTGAATCTCCCTGGGCTAT
>JAVTVY010002550.1:0-32272 GCA_036873755.1 Hanleya hanleyi
ACCAAAGTTAATAGCAATGGAATTTCCTAGATCATTTATGCCCCAAAATATGAATGAACCGATCTGCTTCCAACCGTGATCAGGCAGTCCTTGTCCCAATCTAGGTGAAGCAAGATGGTAAATCAGGGGAATACCATCTTGACCTAACTTTATGAAAACTAATTGTGCGAACTACATGTATTCGCAGATAATCTAGGAGATCCCATAATAAGCCAATAACGACAAGTTCTGTCTTTCCACGTTGACAGCGATTGACGTTTAGTTAAGGATATTAACACCTTCACACCGCAGGATCTAATGATATTTTCTATTACAGCCTACAAAGCCAGACTTTTCGGCGGAAGTAAACCCTTTGATTTTCATGTACACTAGCGGTCTGAAAATTATGCCACATTTTGATACTGTTTCCCAATAATGTTTACCCTGTTGGTCCACGTGCTAATGTGTGTAATTACTGTGGGTGATTACTGATTGGCTAACAAATGTAGTTGAAATTCGCACGGGATTTATGTACATGTAGCGCTGAAGTCAGATATAATATTCCATGATATTATATCTGAGTTTACTGAGGTTGTCCTTATCCTAGTACACGTCCATCATTCTTGGACAGGGGCTACCAAAGTTTGGCCCATCTTTCATGTAAGGGCCACAAAAGAAAGGAGACCAATAGTCTCTCTGGGTACAAGAATTACTCTAGATGGCTAATTTTCAGTAATATAAAGGCCTGAGCAATAGTAGCTGTCACAGGAAGCTGAGCCAAAGTTTGCTGTTTGCAGGGCCCAAAACCAGAAAACATCTGTTGGGAATATTAACTGTTTGTGAAATCAAACTTCTTTTTCGAACACGTTTTGCCCTGGTACATGTTTTTGTCATCTGTGTGTGGTGACTGCGAACATTTCTTGGCACATCTTCCAACTATTAGCCAATCAACTGGCGAGCCATGCTCGTGTGACAAAGGATTGAGGGAGGGAATTTGACTTAATGTCACACTCAAGTTTGTTTCACTCATATGGTGACAATCAGTTTGGTTGGTGGAGGAAGCCGGAGTACACGGAGAGAACCACCGCCCAATTGTTCAAACCGGAAAATGCACGTCATACGTCATAGCCAATTAAGATAGGAGCTTGCCAACACCGTGCAGTGAGGATTTTCTTTGATGTCTGCTGGTGTGATTTCCAAATATCGCAAGTGGTGGTTGTATTGATATTAATTTCTTTCGAATAGCCAATCAAATTTGAACTTTAATGAGGTCATACATTGCACTTCTCCTAAATATGGACCACAAAATATTTATAGAGCTATGACACCAAATCCATATTCTGATCAGATAATGTGTTATAATAGAGAAGAAAAGCAACTCCGAGTAGGGATGACAATTTCATTCTGTATATTTCACTATTAGCTATAGCATCTTCAGTTATTTATGAACTATTAGTTGAACAATTAGTTATAGCATCTTGAAGATGCTATAACTAATAGCGAAATATACAGAATGAAATTGTCATCCCTACTCGGAATTGCTTTTCTTCTCTATTATTGGAAAATCATCAGTGGTTCCAATGGATTAATGTGTTATGTTCAGCCGAGGCAACAGTGAACACTTGTAGTGTTTGACTTGGATATGCGAAAATTCTCCGTGAGACACACATGCAATTACTTCGATCATATTTATTGATCAAATAATCAATTTTTCACTATTATAAAACTTGAACTGAAAGTACCAGCATCAATTCTTTGACATGTACATGTACTTTGTTGCATTCAAAAATATAGTTTGGAGGTGGAACAATCCGATCTTCTTTTGTCCCCTACATGTGGAATTTCAGTTGTCTAGATACTGGACCATGAACATTATGAAGAATGGGCGTTCCTGAACGTAAAAGCAAATTTGAGATTTAAGCGAAGGAATTATCTAGTGATGTTGGAATTGCATGTCTGTGTCTCTGACAGCTCAGACACGTTAGAGTGGCTGGAAATAAATTATGGATTCTACGATGAATAAGTGTATGGAGGCCGCGCACAGTGGGGTAGTCCTGCAGTTGATAGAGATCAATACCAATCAACATAATGGCAGGCTGGCTGCTTAGCCATGCGACCAGACTGCAGTAA
Source organism: Hanleya hanleyi (assembly GCA_036873755.1). Classification (NCBI taxonomy): domain Eukaryota; kingdom Metazoa; phylum Mollusca; class Polyplacophora; order Lepidopleurida; family Hanleyidae; genus Hanleya; species Hanleya hanleyi. Next base: position 2,110 of record JAVTVY010002550.1, read on the forward strand.
TTTCCTATTCTTATGCATTCCGTTGGATTCAGTTCGATTCTGATTTCCATCCTGGCCTGGCACGGCATCAAGTTATCACTGTGGCTGTCAATATTCCATTAACTTGAGCAAACGAGGGACCACAACCAAGCGCAGCTTTGTCCGAATTCTCGGCAAAATGCCGCAGTTTGAACTCGCAACCCATCCCTTATAGAGATTCACATACATGCTAATAAGACTGACTCGCACAGGCCATTCCAAGTCCACCCAGTGAACATTGACTGAGTAATGTGTCTGAGATTCTGGTAAATTACCATGAATATACAATGTATTTCAAAGCCTCCAAGACTTGTGCATGTTAATATCCAAGTACATGGCTTCCCGGCGACTTATTGATCGACGATGCCACAGTGTTTTAGACCATACCCTAACTGGATACTGGTGCATAATGACATGCGATGATGAACACACTGCTGTGCGGCATGTGGTCTAGGTCCATTCCACGTTATGTGTGTTACAATTTGCAGACTTTTTTGCCTGCACTGATTGACCCTTAAAAAAACCTGACTGTTAAGGAGTTACAACTATATTAGGAAAAGGATCCTTAGGGCACATACTACTGAAAAATGTTCTCAAAGAACGATCACGATTAATTCTACCTTGATTAGGGAGGGTTAATTATGCGTTACGTGTGTTACATCGGACAAAACGTGATTTATTCATATACGTGATTTAAACTCAAAATCGTCTGATTTGTACACATGATTCAATCTAATGTATAGTTATTTTTCAAGAAGAATAAACACTTTTCTATACCAACATGGTGTGGAGCCATAAATATAACAATTGGAGGAGGTGGAAGTGAAAGTCTTGCGTTACGTGTGTTACAATATTTGTTACGTGTGTTACACTGTCTGAATTTACCAAAGCAAATTTAATCTAGAAGTCAAGTGACTAAATTTTTTTTACACATTGACAGAATAAGGTATAATTTACATGGCAAATCTTTCAAACCTTTCATATGATTTTGAGTTTAAATCACATATATGAGCAAATCTCATTTTGTCTGTTGTAACACACAATTAACCCTCCCCTATTTAAGATTGAATTAATTATGATCATTCTTCGAGAAAAAAATTTGGTAGTATGCGCCCTAAGGAACCTTGTCCTAATATAGTTGTAACTTCTTAAGAGCAATTTTTATTTAGGGTGCACCATGCAAATTGTAACACACGTAACGTGACCTGGGCCTTCTTAGCAGTACACAGTAGGTGTACTAGAAAATGCATCTTACCAGTGGTAGATCTCATGTGGTTGGTGAAAAACGACTATTCCAATATTTTTTATGATTCAGAACCTAATATTTTGAATCTAATAATCATTTCACTGGAAATAAATCTTGTTGAAATAGACTCTCTGTCTTTAATCAAGGAGCATGTAACACACGTAACATTCCATGTAACTAAGGCTCGATTTGCGGGCCTGCTGATATCTAAAAATAGTCCAAACGTTGGGTGTAGCAGGTCGTCTTCCATATTTTACCTCCCATTTTATATATGTTATGGAAAAACAGCAGGTCATCAGAAATTTTCTAAAGAAGGCCTTGATGTAACACACGTAACGTTACGTGTGTTACGTGCAATTAACTAATTAATTATCAAATATAAAGACAATGTAGCAATTAAATTTTATGTGTATCACAACAGCAAAGTTAATGTACCTTTGCATATGAAAAAGTATTATGCTCCTGTTATTTATGCCCTCTGCTGTAAACTTTTATATGAATTTGTGTTACGTGTGTTACGCCACCTGCTAGACAGTAAATTCTAGTTGTTAACACCTTTAAAATTTTATTTCAACGAGAAACGGTCATTATTATTAAGAAGACAATGTGTTATCCAATGATATTTTGGAGTTTCACTTGAAAACCAACATAACTTAGCAAAAATGAGTCCATTAACTCTTTAGGTGTGTTTTGTCATAAGAAAAGGAGAAAAAAAAATAGTTGACTTCACCTGTAATTATCAGACAGGTGTGTACTAGAAAATGCAAACTACTGTCCCAACAAGTAATCTGGATCTATTTGCTACAATAAAATCACAAATTTTGTCCACATTAACATTTTTAAAATTTGGCTTGTTTGGACCACTTCCTGTGGAATGGGCCTCTAACAGACGACTCATGAAATAAAACATTGATGGGAAATCATTTCTCTAGATGAATGCCCCCCAGACATATATGTCCATATACATCAATATCCACAGCCTTTCATCCTGTGTGTATTTCCTGTATTAATATTTAAAATCCTGCATGCAGAACGGTAAAATAGCTACATGTAGCCTATAATATCACAGCTAGGAACTTGCAGATGGTGTATTCTCTTATAAAGGGTACCAAAATCTGTCACTTTTTCATCTGTCATATCGAAAATGACATTCGCAACATTTCAAATGATGATGACCTTAGAAAAACAAAATGAATCAGTTATAACCATTACATACTTTTCATAATCTGGCCACTACGGACTCACCCAGCTAGAAAAAAATTGGGGCAAATGGGAATAATAAGAGGTGAAAGTGAAATGAAACTGGTGTCTAACGTCAGATCTGTCAGAGTAGATGACGTTTAAATTCAAACACTGTTTTGTAGTCCAACAAATATACATAGGGCCTTAGAAATGGTAGGGATTGGAATGCCCCAGGGGCAGATACAGCTTTTTAATTTGGGAGCCCTTTTAGTTTCGCCGAGCACAGCTGGGCGAAAAAAAATTGGCCGCAGCCGCTAGACGTTCTCAGATGCTCTAAAACGCATCAGACGCATTTCCAGACAATAAATTTCCATATGAGATTATCTAAATTTTTATAGAAAAATTGTCAAAAATGTTATATTACATCCCAATTTTCATGAGAAAAAAATGTTATATTATGATTTTCATGAGAAAATGAGTCTTTTTTTTTGCAGATTTAGACTTTTGGGAAGATATTCTATGAATTCCGTGAGATTTCTAAACTCTTCCATAAGAACGGGAGGTTAGTCCATATTTCTTGATACTCATGGAAATTCTGTGAGACTTGACAACTGAAAACTTGGCGATCTCTGCAGTGGTGATATAGACCAAGGGGAGGCAACTCCCAAAGAACATGACTTCGGAACATGAAATTACCAGGATCGGTCCGTGGACGTTTATGAATAAAACGGCTTATTCCCCCACCTGTTTTCTTCACAAGCTCAGCAGTTTTCTTCTGACTGTGGGCACAGCCGGTGCTTTTCGGATTATGAGAACTCCCGGTTGTCGGTGGCCGACCACGAGGCAGTTTCGTCTGCTTTCTTCACGGAAGTAGAAGTATGCTCGAATCAATCTCGCCATCAGGGGTCGCTGCGCAAACACCTTGTTCCACGCGGCCCGCAAGACGATAACTTCCGGCTAGTGTTCAGCGTAGTTAAAGTTATCATTTCCCTATCAAGTTATCAAGTGAAGTTCATATGAATCCGGTTGGTGAATAAAACATGGCGGCTCGCATTGGTAATTTACGTCTTGATTTCGCCGCTTCAGTTTTGAAGTGACAAACGCAAACGTGAGTAAACCATCTCAAAATTAAATACAAAACGTAAATTTGCTGCATAATAAACTAAAATACCTGAATTTTTTCATCATAATTTGGGCGTTTTTCGTTTCTTAATTTGGGCGTTTTTAGACCTCGTTTATTTTGGGCGCCGTGTAACGGTATAAAATAAGGCCTGTATGCAAAAAAGCTGATACACCAAAAAATACGAAATCTTGAGGTAAGTAAACATACTTTTAAGCACCAGGAAAAATGTTGCTAATGTCATTTGTGTTGCTTTCGTCATTTTCATTTAATGTCATTCTTTTGGATTTCAAAGCACGCCTGTGACAGACAGTTGATTTGAAAATGTTTAAGGGAATAAGTAATGTGAATATCCCAAAGGATTCAAATAAAGTGGAAATATTTAATGGATTTAGAACACCAAATCTGTTGCTAACGTCATTTGACAGAATTATTATTTACAACACGTTATTATTGTTCTCAAAATTCACATCTCTCAGGGTCTCTGCTCAATGCTACATATGTCAAAATGTGATTTTATTATTCGGTATTATACGTATACTATTTCTCTAATCTAACTATTTATTATCCTGACAATTATCTGCAGCACACTCTGTCAATATTGACCTTGACATCACATATAAATGTCTGTAGCTTTGTCTGTCCATTCGTCTGTCAAATCCTGAGAATGATGCATACATGTAGACTTACCAAATTCACACCATACATGTACATGCCTCTTTGATTGAATATGTGACATTGACCTACTTTCCATGGCCTGGGGTCAAAGTAGGTTTATCAATCATCAGTTTGTCTTTACCATCATATCTCATACATGTAAGCTATATGTTCAAACTTCCCAAAATTTAATGTTCAGTGACGATGATCATTCAAAAAATAATTTTCAGCTACCAGGAAATGTACATGTACATGTATGATGTGAAATATCCGTTGATTACTTTCTGAAAGTGAATTAATATTTATATTCAAGTTATGAGATAGTTAAAACGTTGGAATTGTTCATATATGAAGGGACAAAGAGCTGTCTCATGTGACCTAAAGAATAGGGTCAGACTGGCCATGAAGTTATGAAAAAACTTCCCTTTTGTTTATGGTTATAAAACTGGTATGATAAATTAAGTTTATAAATGAAGAGAAATGCACACCACTGTCACCAGAACCAGTATGGTACTTTATTGCCACAGGATTGATAGTAATACAGGGTCATATATTTTGATATCTCTGATTGACATTCTGGCCCAATCTTAATAAATTAATATCCTATCAATGCTTCCCAATCGTATACATGTATGTCGCTATGTAGGATCTTACTGATTTCAATTGAATTTGGTGTTCAGAGCATCCAGCTCATGAATATTTAATAGTCTTATAACATCACGGCTGCAGTTTAACTACTTGCCATCAGGGAGGGGGAATAGGGTCATGGTGTCTGTTTAACCCAAGGTTTACGCCAAGGACCAGTCCATAATTCTACCCCGCATTATGGTGCCAACCTGGAGGGAGGGAGGCAACATCAGAAGATTCCCCGACAGCTTGGCGTGTGAATCGGCTGAGCCAACCAGAAAGCACTTACCATTATGTTCCCTTCAAAGCCCTATGAAGAGCTCTCGGGATTGGTTGACACGAGTTCGCGTTACTGCAAGCCGGTTAGATCCTACAAGTGACATATCCAAATGGGGGAGCAGATAGGATTTAATTTTAATTAGATTGATTCTGGCCCTACCAAAAGCTCTGTGTATGGACTAAATTTATCTCCCCTTGCAGAAGAGCTCCAATTTCTTTGGCACTGCACTGTATAAACCCACAACATGTGTATTACTTGCGCTTTGTGGATTGATGATCTCCAGTGGGATTGAAATCCAAGACCCTCAAAGTATGTCAACAAATCACCGACAATAAATGCTGAAAGTGCTCAAAACCATTGAGGTGCAGCATATCAATATCATGTTCTATGTATCATGGATACTGCCCTGTTCATACCTCAGTCTACAAGATGGACCCTAAACAGGTTAGGGCAATCCTACTCTCTAAAATGGAGGAAAAAAAGGTAGTTTTGCTCAATAAATCAGTTCACATAAATTAATTCATAAAAATCCTCTTGAGGTGCACACAGACATATATATCAACATCAAATGACAGTAAAAAATAAATTGTCATCTGTCTAATTTGCATAATAATAAGACACAAAAGTCCTTGCGCCAAAACGACCTTTCTTACCTCCATTTTAGAGAGTGAAATTGCCCTATCCTGCTAAAGTGACATGGATTACGAACAAAAGAATGAGAAGACTGCCAATTGTGACAAAATTTATCTATTAATAAAATAAAAATGATCTATAATTAACCGAGATCCTTATATGTCGTGAAACCAGTTTTCAACCATATATTTCACTCTATGTTGCAAAAATTCTTGAAATTTTGAAATATAAAATTTAAAGATACATGTATAAGAAATTTTTTAAAAAAAGTGAAAATCTGGACGGCATGAGGTCTTATTTTTCATGATTTTCTGCGTATTTTCCCATGTTAACCTTATGGGAACCGTCTCCGAGTTGCTCATATTAGCGGCCGACTGTGACCTGGTTCTATCCATGGCAATGTCTTTTATATATGTATGCTACACAATGTACCAGACCAGCTTTGAGCAGCGAGAGGACAAGTGACTTGTGTTTGGTTCATTTATCACCGAGAACTGGGTCTAATTTGTCTAACACCGAACCACAAGCTTGTTAGAGAGACTTGGAGGGATAAGCGATCAATATCTCAATATCGGCAAAGCTGACTATGGAGGAATTGGGACTTCATCATCAAGATGTATGACTCGCGTTTGTAAGACGGCGCTGGAATTAATATTGGCAGTTTCTTGGCTGTGCATGCGGTGTAAAGTAGCTCTCAGTCCATCCTCCAATGAGAGTCTGGCTGTGATAGGCCGCCTGGCAGGGGATTAGAATCAATAGATGAACATTTACAGTCAGCATCAATTCTCCTGTATAAATCATGTTGATACAATGTGCCAGTTCATCTATGTTTGTTCATGTTAATTTAATGCTAATACGCATGCAGTTCTTCATAATAAATTGTGACTTGGACCACAATTCTCCTACATTTTCATCATATTATAATTTCTTGATTATTTCTGGGGATAAAAGATCACTCCCTCTTCTGACCACAGGTTTCTGTAGTGTATTGTTTGAAGATAGTACTTGTACCTGTGTGTAGACATTTGCAGTCTGACGCATGTTGGCACACCGTTGATATATGAGTGAAAAATTGTTGAAAGCGACTTTAATTCATATTCACTCACTCGGATTTGTTTTTCCAACATTCTTGGAGATGAACATTGTGTGTTAGATCTGTCGCATTAGAAGTCTGTTGTAGAGATGATGTACAAATAGACTATTTGTATTCACAGAATACATTTGCCAAGCTAAATGGACTGACCTATTAAGGACATTATCGTGTACTTGATGTAAAACCAAGGCCAAATACAGGTTTCAAATTTGAGTATACCAACAGCACCTTCAAATTTGGGATAAAAAATTGAACATATATTATAACACAGTAAATATGAACAAAATTATAAAGAAACCTTTAAAATAAGAAAGGTTTCGAGACTTTCAACCCCTAAACTTTCAAAAGAAAGTACATTTTATCTATATGTTAAAACACAAACTCTGTAATTTGGGTACCAGCTAACGGTATGAATTTGGCCCTGTATATGTCCCTGGGAACTAGAAGTTCCAAAATTACAATAACAGAAATTTCTCCCATTTCCAAAGTACAGTACTGGTATTGAAATTGCCTAAGGTGACATTATTATGGTGATTAAAAGAAAATTTCTCCTGATCAAAACTCCCCATGCCCAGGGGTCGAAATGTTCAAAATAATTTACCTGTCACATGAGACAGGTGAACAAAATGTTTACCTGTCACCTTTAAGATTTACCTGAACATGTGATTGTTGAAATTGTCAGCTACATGTAATTCAAGATTAATGACAAAGCTACATGTTGCAAGATTCCAATAAATTAACACACCTTGTCTCCATGCACTAATTGAAAGAATTTTGTCAGAGAAATATTTCGAACACCAAAATAAAATTATTGGGCACCTGTCACTGGAGACAGGTACTTTATTTTACTACCTGTCTCTTTCAAAAATTACCTGTCAGGGACAGGTAGACAGGTGTAAATTTCGACCCCTGCATGCCCAGTGTCAGTATTTAGTATGTAATTAAGTTATACATGTAGCTCCGGATTTAAGGCTTATCCATGGAACCGGATATTAAATCTGCCAGAACAACTTGATAGGTATACGTTGTTACTTGTAGTTCGTGTCCAAGGCTCGGCAACCTCATCCATGCCATCATCATTGACAGTGACACACGTTGACACTGACAGTTCCTTGTCCATTGAGGAAGAAACAATGCCGGATGGTAAAGCCCGACACACACGAGCTCATGAAATCGCAAGCAACAGGATATTTGAACGTGTGCGACTGAATATCTCAAAAATCATCCCTTAATTGTGAGGAAAGTAGAAACAAGAGATTTTGTCGCAAGCAACAGGATCCAAAGGTTCAGCATGTTTAATATTTCAGAGACAGAATCTCCGGATAAATTTGCGCCGGCGACAGAAGTTGCTCGTGTGCGGTAAACGGGAAACTTTGTATCCTGTTGCCGCAAACTTCAGCCAATCAAAAACGAGGTGGATATCATGTGATGATAGCTCATGCAGAGTTGCAACACAGTCGCCTCATGTGTGAGCAAAGCAGAACAAGGATCCAAATCACCGGCATCCAAATATCATGAAGAGTTGCAACACTGTCGCCTCGTGTGCGGACAAAACAGAGCAAGGATCCAAAATCGCCGGCGTCTAATATCTTGTTGCTTGCGATTTCATGCGCTCGTGTGTGCCGGGCTTAAATGGAAACAAATGGTTGAACACCTGCAAAAACTGCTCTGCCAATTTGTCATGCACAATTAAATACTCCAAAGAATACTTACAGTGTATAATGCAGAATAAACATTTTGCACATCCCCCATTTGAACTCCGTTGCCCATTATTTATTATTTAGCTAGTTGATGGACGAGGTCGTATATTGTGATCACAAGTTCTGTCAGTCTGTCTGTCTTGTTTGTCCATGCGATACCTCCAGTTTCATGTCATGGATCGGTACCAAACTTTGGGTTCATCTTACCCATGGGTCAAAGAGCATATCATATGCAACTGGTGATGGGTCAGTAAACCCAGTGAAGAGGACTGACCTTGACCTATTTTATCTAGGTCAAATTGCAGTATTGGTGATAACTTTGGAAGGATTGCATCTAAGCTCTCCAAATTCATAATACATATGGAACTGGTGTTGACTTGAAGCAATTCCAATTTGATCGACCTTGGCCCATTTTATCAAGGTCAAACTCTAGTTATTTCAGTCTCTTGAGGGATCATAGCTTGGCTTTTAAAGTTTACACTTTTCATTTGATAACTTTGAAGGATTACATATAGGCTCTTCAAATTCATACTACAGATGCAACTGGTGATTAATTAGAAGCCTATTGAAGTTGACTGACCTTGACCTATGTCATCAAGGTCAAATTCTATTTTATACAGTACATGTGTGTTTTAAAAGTTCATAGTTGGGCATACACAGGCGAATATTGAAGCCCACGGCTCTTTTTGAAGATACATGTATTTCTTGTTCACAGTCGGATTGACTGATCAATGACATCAGCTCAGACTGATATTGAATGAATCTTATCATGTAGTCTGTCACTGCCTTTGAACATCGGAAACCGCATCCATGATGAATCAGAATCCAGTGATTGCACATAGCTCATTAAAATAAAGATAGGGAGAAATGACCTGAGGCCAGACAGTGAAAAGGCATCTGAAGATGGGATGTCTTTTGTTGGATAATTGATGGATCAATACACAATTCCACAAACATACACTCAGTCTTTGATGTGTACTGTATACTTTATATTATATAATATATAGATATTATTGTCCTCAAATTGCCACCAGTTTTCTGAAGCCAAGGATGTCACTAAAGTAGCAGGTGGAAGGCATGCAAGTAGGTGACCACAATATAAAGGGACACTTAGTGTTTCAAGTATATTAATTACATGGAAAGTAGGCAGGGGTTTTGAGTCATTTTGTAGGGAGCCAAAAGGGAATTGCCTACCACCTTCTAACATGGTTTAATGACATCCCTGCAACCACCTGAATGGTTCATACATGTGCAGTCCAGAGCTATTTAAATGAAAATGTGAATATAGTACGATCCCCTAATAATAATTCAATCACCCCATTGAAATTCGATCGGGTGTGAACAAAAATTCTGTTGGCTGCTCTATTTAATTTGATCACCCTGTATAATCATTGAAACAACAAAAGAATAATGAATTGTTCTGAATGATTTTGAATCATTTTATCAACTTCCTGTTGTAAAATTACCCCTTGATTTTTTGGTGGGAATTTTCACTTCCTTTGAAGTATGTACGGGGATTTACTGTACCATTTAATACATTCCACAAAATTCTGGAAATTATCAAATTTTTTTACATGTACATGGGTTGTAATTTTATACTTGCACAATCAAAATTGTTTGTATTTCGAGAGTTCAAACAGGTGGTGGATAACCTGGAAAGTCGTTAAATTTTTATGTTACCAATTTCTATGCCTTGAAAGTACTTGAAATTTCAGATTTTTGTGTATTGATCCTGGAAATTTTTAATAACAAAAATTCCTTTATTATGTTGTTGATTACGTTATTGTATGCCATTGTCAGCATTCAAATGTTGAGAATGCAAGAAATATGTAATGCTTGAAAAGTGCTTGAAGTCGTGATAAAATGGTTGATTTAGCTATCAAAAAAAATAGTTTTGAATAAGGGTCCGATAGTAACCCTTTATTTATTTGAGCCTACATGTATAAAGCTCCCTCTACCATGGATATCTTGAATCATAGATGTGATCTATAATGGACAAATTCCAACAGAATCCCTTATCAAGATGTCCGAAATCTGTACACATTTGTTCCATCTTATATCCGGTGGGAGTCTGTAAATATATCGGTATAATTATTGAGCAAGTCCCCATTGACATCATGTTGGAACAAGCAGCAGGTGGGCACTGTCCGTGGCGTGTTGAACAATTTGGTCCTCATACTGGGCTCGGCACCAGTGTCCTGACCTCTGACTTTGCCATGCCATTGATGCGGAGCATCTCCCAGGAGAAAGCGAGGCCTTGCCACTCTTTGCTGGCTCTCGTTGATCCGTATGTCCCTGCCTCTGCGTGTTCGCCGGTGAACCGGGCTCGGCTAGCTCAGACACTCGACGTGGGCTGCAGTCTGGCGGGCTTTGATTGCAGCAGCAGAGAACTGGTGTAGGCCTACATTGGATATCCAATATTGCCAGTGATCTTGATATGATAATAAGATAGCAGAGTAATATTCACGACAGCCAGCCAGCATCTGCTAATCATTCTAATCAGCTTGGGTAAAGTTAATTTTGACCTTTTCTTCTTTCTTTAGGTTCCTTTCCAATAATTTCTCTTTTCTTTTGCGGGAACGCGTAATAAATTCCAATGATTTCTTGTTTTCCTACTTTTGATTTCCTACTAAATTTGTTTGATTTATTTTTTTTTCTATTATTTTGACCGTTCTTTGAAAATGGTACTTTCTTGGGAGATTACATCTTAATTTTTTTTAAAGCAAATTTCTTTCCGATTTTCCTTACAGACCTGGCCGAGAGGTTAGCCACCTAAACTGGACACTGGAAAGAATCGGCAAATACCCCTTTCACAGACTGGCTTACCCCGTGGAAATCATGGATGCCGACTCCAATGATGGCACTGCCAGCGAACACCTCAATGGCGAGACGAAGCCGGACGCTGCCAAACTAGCACAAACAGCCATTATCAAACAGGTAAGAGCTATAATACCTCCATTTAAGAGATTAGTGCACATCATGGATAAATTCTATTGTCCATCTTTCATTCGTGTCCAGCCATCTGGCTACTTCTGAACATCGGGATGTGAACAGACCACTGTCGTCTAGCCCCACGCATCTACATGTGTGATTCCACATTATGTGATGGCGTATTACAGCTTATAATATGTAATGCATGCATTGAACCCGCCCGCCTGCTTCTCCTTGCTTCGACCATGCATGCAGACTGGCAGGTGCTTGCTATGTATATAAGGTAATAGAAATTCAGGCCTCATTAACAAATCTATGCTAATCATATGAAATGTTCAAGGAAAATAAATGATGAACTGTGCCTGTCAAATAATACATGTTAAAATGGTGGAGGCACGGTTTGGTTTTACTGGCGAGGAGATGAGGGGCTTTATCTGCAAACATGGTTCACATTTAGCACCCAAGTAAGTTTTATTCGTATCCCTATTTTATGCTCGAGAGCTCGGCTCATCCTCGCTTCTTCTCTTTTAATGAGCATTGTTCTGGTCCGTGCCTCATTATTTGCATTCCACGTTCTCCGGTGTTGAAAGAATCCGCCGTCATTGATTTTATTAGCATTTTGACACAAGAATCGCATGAAGATGGAGAAATTTGTATTCTAGCCAGCGTTTGCTTCCAACCTCACTATTGTAAGCCAAGGATTGATTTTCTATGGCGGTACAAATTTTTTTTCACACCCAGTGCTGGATTCCTTCAGTTACACTGTACATATAGTGTTGAACAAAAAATCCTTCTTATACATGTGCATGTACCATAAGGTCAATCATTCATGTATCATGCACACATTCACATGACAATAAACATGTCGTTTCTGAGTGATACATGTATGTGATTACATGTATTTACTCAAAATTAGACAGAAAGCTTGTCGTAAGAGGCGACTAACTGAGGCACCCGTGGGGTTCCGGGGTGTGAAAAGCAATAGGACCCCACCCATGTGGTTACCGGGTGTGAAAAGTAATAGGACCCAACGTCATGATATGACTGAAATATAGTTGAAAGCGACGTTAAATCATATTCACTCTCACTGACTCAAAATTATTCACCAGCCACGTTTCGTGCAACAATAATAAAAAATTATCTGGTAAAAAAGTTTAAACGTGACTTTTAATTTTACGTTCAATTCTACGCGAATCCGTTTCGATTCGCCCGGATGCCCTGTCAGGCGAATCTTCACGCGAATGGATCGGCAGATTCGCGTCAAAATTTGTCATAGCGAAAGTTTGAAGGGGGTCATCACAAAGTTTAAGGCGCGCATTCAAAACGCACCTCTGTGCCTCTTCAGGCGCGTTATGGTGCGCGTGCGCGATCGCGCGCCTCAAATCACAAGGCCTGCCTTAAGTTTCATCCATCTGTCCATCCCTTCATTTCCGTCCATCTGTTCATCCCTTCATTTCTGTTCATCTGTCCATCCCTTCATTTCTGTTCATCTGTCCATCCCTTCATTTCCATCCGTCTGTCCATCCCTTCATTTCTGTTCATCTGTACATCCCTTCATTTCCATCCATCTGTCCATCCCTTCATTTCCATCCATCTGTCCATCCCTTCATTCCCGTCCATCTGTCCATGCCTTCATTTCCATCCATCCGTCCATCTGTCCATCCCTTCGTTTCCGTCCATCTGTTTATGCCTTCATTTCCGGTCTATATCTACAGTTCCAATTTTTGAAAACCAATCAAACTACTAATGTTTTGTGAGTGAATTCATTTGGAGGAAAAAATGTTGATCACCAAAACTGATCGATCGAACTCAAAAGGTCACCGTGAAAATTGAATATGTTCTCTGTATGAGAAATAAGTTGTAAACAGAGATGCAGAGAGCACTACCAAATTACCTTCACTCCTTTCATTTGGTTAACTATAAACACTGACTTGGAGAGACTGGTGTACAGTGCACTGAAATTACGTCTTTCATTGTGTTCAGCTTTTGTTTTACCATCTGATCAGGATAGCGATTAACATGAAGACCTGATGATACATTCTTGTGGGTTTAAGGGGAGTGATTACTCATGCTCACCATCGCTCTCCTAATTTTTCTCTAGGAGAGCTTTTGACCACTCTCCTGAAAATAGGAAATGCAATGGAGAGTGATTTTGAAGAGAGTGATCACTCTCACATTATATACGCAATATTATAATTGAGGAGAGTGCATGATGATGAAGAACTCTCACAGGTTTGACATGATCGAGAAGCTGTAATATATTCTGTATGGAAATGCTCCAGGCTAAATCCAATCTATAGCAATCAAGGTGCCAGTTCACATAATGTCCTCTCACAGACGACCATACTATTCATGTTCTCAGACTCGCAATAAAAGTCTTGGTTACGTTGTCGTCATGTTTGACTAATCACAGCCCAGGTCAGCATACGGCGGCTCGCGTACAGCGGGCTAACTATTCCAGTATTGATTGTAGGAATTTGGATGCCAGAGCTTCATGAGCTTACTCGGGGCATCTAGACGGTGTAAATTTCACGCCTTCTGACTCGGAATTTGCGACAGACCCTTCACTGCAGCCCTCTATTGACAAAATTGCAATGATTAAATTGGACGTCATGGCAATCCATGGGTCTTATACTTCTTGTGGCAGATTCATGTACTGGTTCAGACTTAAATGTGCTGTTGGCATATACATTGCATGTCTGTCATTTCATACTTTTAAAGCAGAAAGTACTAGTAATGAATTTGTCAGATCCATCTTAATGAAATGCTGCAAAATCAAATGAGCATCATGGCTGAAACGCACTAAAGATGTTCAGACCTAATTTTGACAGCCTCTGAACTGAATACATGTTCCAGTTGGTGACTCGAAAACGGCAGACATCCTGTTTCTTGGCCAACACTATCAAAATTCATGTATATAAGGGTGGGGGAATGGGGGGGAGGGCCCCAATATTTTCAGCAAAAAAAATAAAAAGGCCGAGACAGATAAAAAAAAAATCCGATAGAGTAAAGCGAAAAACCTATATCTGTATTGAATGCAGATTTTACTTTACAATAAGCAGCAGGGTTTGACCTCATAAGGTCATGAAATATATAATGTAAGGTCAAGCATTACAATTCTGAGGTCAGATACCAAAACTCTGTTGATTTTGTAAAGTGACCTCAAGGCTTTTGCTAGCTAGTCTGACTAGCATTTGTCGGATAAGCATAAGGGGCATTGCTCATTCCATCATCCCAATTAAGTCCTGGTTTGTCTATCAAATCCGAGCCATGGCAGATAGCTTGTACACCGCAATGAATATCAGCCACTTCAAACGCAAACATTCGTGAGCTTATTACCTCTCCGAAAATGCCCATATTTGAACGAATTAGGTGCCAGGCAATGTCTCCATCTGGTTGCTTTGAAGTCAGATGTTTAAGTTCTGTCCGAGAATTTTTCAGTTTGTTTTAAGATATGCCCTCATCTTGTTTTCTCTTGGACTTCAAAGAGTTTGTCTTATAGCTCCTTCTCTCATGATCTGGGCCTTCATCTAATTATACCAAGATCCCATGAAGGTAGCCTATTGCTCAAAAACGCTGTCTATACGTTGGTTTATATTTTAAACGAACAGTTCCAGTAATAACTATACAGCCCTAATCTGTCTACAGCGCCTGGCATGCTTGGTATGGAGATAGGAGTATACAGAACTGCATCATGAAGGATGGCTCATTCACACTCATAAGTTAACCTGTGTTCGGCCCCCCAACAAGTAGAAAAACATCTGTGTTCATGGTGACATGATCAAAGCTGAATGAACCTTTCAATTGAAATGATATATACTTAATATTTAAATTATTTCTGCTTCCAAACATCCTCATTTTCTTGATGGGAAATATATAAAAAAAATGTTGTGAGAAACAACAAAACAGGCAAAAGAAAGTTTACTTTTGCAAGGATTTCTTGTTTTAGTACTCGGAAATATGCTAGAATGCATCATCGGCCATCTAAGACCCCTGGAGCTTCCGGGGCCTGGGCAACCCCTGGACCCTTGCCTATTCATGCTGTCATAGTGGACCCCCCAATCACCAATTGCTTCCGTCGTGCGCCTGTATGTTGATGATGACCATCATCATATGTTATTATGGAGACTATAAAAATTCATGATAGGGACCAATACTATTGCCTGTCTCACATTTCGAGGGAACATGATTTTCAGCAATATATCAGAGTCAATTTTTCTCAGAGCAGGGAAATTCCTCACATCTGTAATTTGTGCCTTTTTCAAGGAAATCTATTCAGAATCAAAGGAAATTTCCAATACCTCATATTATTTTGAAATCACAAACCCTGTGGGGCTCGTGGGTTTTGACCTGGGCTGTCACTGAGCACACTCCAGGTCTGACATGATAAGAATAGGCCTCACCCCTCAGAGAGCTTGTCGTTAGAGGCAACTTAAACTGGGGCACTCATGGCGTTCCTGGGTGTGAAAAGGAATAGGATCCCACCCGTGGGATCCCGGATGTTAAAAGGAAAAGGAGCCTAACCGTGTGGTTTCCAGGTGTAAAAAGGAACAGGAACCAAACATCGTGATATGACTGAAATACATGTAGTATTGAAGGCAACGTTAAATCATATTCACAATGTTGTAACATTTGGACTGGCCTCTGAGGGACATCAGAATTCTACATGATTTTGCAAAATTTTTGGGGAAAACTTCGTTTTGGTGAATTTGACCAAGGTTTTGGTTGGATTTTCATGAATTTCCAGATAAAAATGCACAAATTATGGTTGAAATTTCACTTCTCTGAAAAAATTTGGTTCCAATATTGAACCAAAAATCCTGTTTCCTCAAAATGTGAGACAGTTAGTGACCACTGCCACCTTCCCGTATACCATATAAAATACTGTATAGTATCATGTTTTACTAGAACCATTCCAAGTATTTATTACTTTTGAGTGTAACCAGTACGGTAATTCCCCTAATAATTCGATCAACGGAAGTGCAGAAAAAATGGGTTTTACCTGGAAATATTCTTGATGGCACCAGCTACAAAGTGCACCATTTTGTCATTATATGATTTTTTCTGCAATTTGAATGAAGGATGGGAATGTTACTTTTTCTCTGTGTTTGAATAACAGAGTTGAACAGTGAACTTTCTGTGATTGAATTATTAGGAGACTTACTTTTTTGTGACAATGAACATCACCACCAGCCTAGCATTTTGTGAAAGACATAAAACACTGTAGCATACATAATGGTGACCATCCCACATATTTCGTGATGACCATTATCAGGCCTGACAAACTCCTCCACACATGCACCTCAGTTCCTTGTCCATCCATCTATTTTCGTGTGCTTGGGATGAATCCTGGTGTTTGCCCAATCCAATCCTTGGGCTCATGAAATATTCCTCGGCCACCATCCATGGACAAAGTTCCATGGACTCGCACCAGTTCTCCGCCGAAGTCAGTTTGGCCTTTCAATTACTGAGCGATCACTAACATCACCTTCCATGCAATCAATGGGGTGATTATGTGACACAATACCGTTATGAGGTGATGGTGTATAAGTTAATGGAGAAGAACAGATTCTCTTCTCCACCATGACAGTTTACCCCAAAATCTCCAAATATCTCCGACGACAACATTCGGATTCAACAGACACAGAAAGACCTCAGATATTGGTGAAAATTTGTCAGAGCGCAGGTGAGAATGCAGACCTGTGAGGATTGCAAGGTGATGATAACAAGGGTTAGGAGGGGTGACTGTGGGTTTGGCCGCGAGCACACTTAAATAGATGGACGAGGTGCATGCTTGGAGGAGTTTGCTAGGCCTCATCATCATGTTTGTGACAATGGCTATCCTAGTAATTCCATGTATCACATCCTTGTACAATGGTACTGCTGTGTTCACAGAGATAAACAGGAAGGATAGCTGATGGTGACTTACTGAGAGAACAGATATGTTGTCTATCCACTGATCTCATTCAACTGTGATAATTTATTCAAGAGTTTTTGAGTTTCCTAACATTTACTCAATGTGAAAATATTAACTTTGATGCTCAGCTGACCTATAGTTTTACCTTAATTATTCAAAGGTTGATTGTTTCCCTTTGTTAATGCCCAGAATGGCTCAAACGATTGTGGGGTTACAGTCATGCAATCTCCTGCACACGATGCTGCACATCAAAGATTCAAACCATTCTGCATGATGAGCATGTTTTCAGTTTCTGAGCCCATCGAGTGACAATTATGGTTAATCAATTTAAAATTGCTTGAACTTAAAATTTTGGAAGATTTTATTCTTGTACATGTACATGTATCTACATGTAAAACAAATTGATGGAGCTCTTTCCTTCTTTTTTTTATATGCCCGCCAAACAGATCGACGTATTATGTAATGGCGATTTCCATCCGTCTGTCTGTCCATCTTCATCTTTTTCGGCCTCTTTCTCTTGCAGTTTTCTTACCTACATTCACAATTTTCAGTGACTGGATGCATATACATTAGGTACATGTACATCCATAGTGTTAGCCAGAGACCCACGTCCACCTGTCCAAATGGACAGGCAATTTCAATTTTGAACAGGCAAAAATTGGAAAATTTAACATGCGAGAGATAGGGAAAACAGGGAAGCCTGTCCAAATCTGGCAAAATGTGATATTTGGACAGGCAGATTTTATATCCCAGTGGCTAACACCCTGGGTATATGTATTGTCTGCTCTCATTAAGCCCAACTCACACTATGAACATTTTGTTGTATTAGAACAGGACAGTTTGTTTGTGTTTTTGTTCGTGGTAACCTCACACTACGAACATTTTCTCTTGACCGCCAGTCGCTGCGATCACGCAGCGAGGCTGCCGGTCATGTGATGGGAGCCATTTTGTTGTATCATGTGAGAGCGGCTTCGTCACATGACCGACAGCTGCCAGTTGATTGGATAATGGTTGGTAAATGTTCGCGATCACCACACACTGTTCCGAAAATCAAACAGGTTTGATTTCACGAACATGTCCCTCGAACAAAATGTTCGTGTTTCTGGGCACCTCACACTGCAGACAAAACATGTTCTGAACAGTGTTTTTGTTCTAATACAACAAAATGTTCGTAGTGTGAGTTGGGCTTGACCAAAATTGATCCAATGGTCAAAGATTAATGTCACTGATGTGGCTCAAGAAAATGAGAACATCATTGAACATTGCATTTCTTTTTTTTTTGCGAACTGGTGAGTACCAAAGTAGAGATCCAAGAGCGTCGCTAGTAGGGGGTCGTTGGGTGCGAACGATCCCCTCTCAGCGCTTAACCGCACATTATTTGCCCATGTTGCACAGCACATTTCCGGGCTCTCTAATAAGTAAGCATAGGAAACGACCCCCTCTCAAGAAATCCTGGCGACGCCCATGAGATCAAGGTCACTCGATCAGGCTGAAGATCATGAAACAGTTGAGAATCTTGATTCTGTGTTATAACTTCATTTCAGGGCTGTCGAATGTGACCAAATTTTGTGTACATGTATATACCACCAAGTCATGACAAATGTACTCATTTTGAATTTGAGAAGTAATCTCTCCATTTAAGATTGTGCATTGTGTCTCTCCTAGGATACATGTACAATGTACACCTAGACACTAACATGACAAAGAAGTAAGTAACACCCTGTTGAGTTTGGGGTCAAACTTGTCAAATGGTCAAGAGTTCTTAAATTCCCAAACAAGGCAATCCGACTGTATTTTGGGAAAGCTAATTGTTGTGCAGGTGTACATGTATATTGAGGTCAATTTGGAGGATAGATTCCATGTAAGAAATTCTGTTTTTCAATTTGACTTGACCTGTTGGCAATTGGGACAGTGGCTGACCACTTGCCCATTCCTCAGTATTTGCTTCCTGTTACATGACCGATATGCGAGGGCCCTCGGTGGCCGAGTGGTCTAAGGCGCTTCGCTGTTGACTGCTAGCCTCACATCACTGAATCGACACAGGTTCGAGCTCAGCTGGTCCATGTGTGAAAGTTGGTCAGTTACTTGCCAACGGGTGGTGGTTCTCTCCGGGTACTCCAGCTTCCTCCACCAACCAAAACTGACTTTCACCATACATGTATGAGCGAAACAAACTTGAGTGTGACATTAAGCCAAATACACCCCTCCCCCCACACCCCGATATACCCAGTTTGGGCTCTTGTTCACAGTTTTCATCATGTCCATGCATGTAACATAAAATTTAGTGAAATCCTGATCCACGTGCATGTTACTGTATGTTATAGGATAATTTTGATCAGAAAAGTTGTTCATTTCATAGTACTTAACCCTGTCTGTACTGTATCGGTATTGTACCGATAAAAATATATTTCAATAATTGTCCATCATTGGCATAAGGAAATGAAAGTTTTCTACGCAAATATTTTCATCATCTTATATCTTGTTCGAAAGCTTGGAGTATCTTTGAAACTACGTCGGCGATGACAAGTATATCTTCGCTTCATTCATGTTCATGACAATGTTGATAGCAGCTTAGAACTGTTAAAAATGCCCGTACAGAGGGGGTTAAAATGCATTTCCTTGTATACTTCCATATCACTGGTAATTGCGGAGAAAGACAGGATGGAAACACCTGATGATATAGATATGGGATTTATAAATCAATACATGATAAATTATCTGATCTAACATTGATATTCTTTCTGTCCATGGCCCCATGGGGCTCCCGGGGGATTGACCTGGGGTGTCGTTGTGCACACTCCAGATCATGGTAAGAATATAAGCATATCTCAGCTCCTCAGAGAGCTTGTCATAAGAGGCAACTAACTGGGGCACCCGTGGAGTTCCCGGGTGTGAAAAGGAATAGGACCCCACCCGCGGGATCCTGGGTGTTAAAAGAAATAGGACCCTACCCGTGTGGTTTCCGGGTGTGAAAAGAAATAGGAACCAAACGTCGTTATATGACTGAAATAGTGTTGAAAGTGACGTTAAATCATATTCACTCGCACAGTTTCTGTCCATGGCTGGATAGCTCGCCTGAGCAGTACTGGTCCCTGCAGCTAGTTCCATGCACTGAGTGTGACCTGATAGCCATTGATTTCTGACAACATATCGGGGTAATGGGTTGAAATTGTCTCTGGGGTGATGGAATACACATACATGTATCTGACTAATTCTTAACTAATTTTAGGAAGCTGAATGGTTGTACATAGGTGATAGAATAGTTACAGAGAATTGTGATAGTTCATTTGGATGTTATACACTGAAATACATGTATGACATTCTATGATGACACATTGAGATGATGGAATACATGTATCTATGACAGCACATTGAGATGACAGAATATATTAATTGAGATAATATTCTATTGTGACACACTGAGATGACAGAATATCTATGACAGCATGATAGAATTAGAAAATCTACAACAGCACTTTGACATGATTGAATTAAAATATCTATGACAGCAATTTCAGATGATAGAATTAGAATATTTGTGACAGCAGTTTGAGGTGATAGAATTAGAATATCTGTGACAGCAGTTTGAGATGATAAAATTAGAATATCTATGACAGCAATTTGAGATGATAGAATTAGAATATTTGTGACAGCAGTTTGAGGTGATAGAATTAGAATATCTGTGACAGCGGTTTGAGATGATAGAATTAGAATATCTGTGACAGCATTTTGAGGTGATAGAATTAGAATATCTGTGACAGCAGTTTGAGGTGATAGAATTAGAATATCTGTGACAGCAGTTTGAGATGATAGAATTAGAATGTCTGTGACAGCACATTGAGATGATGGAATACATGTATCTATGACAGCACATTGAGATGATGGAATACATGTATCTATGACAGCGCATTGAGATGATGGAATACATGTATCTATGACAGCACATTGAGATGACAGAATATATTAATTGAGATAATATTCTATTGGGACACACTGAGATGACAGAATATCTATGACAGCATGATAGAATTAGAAAATCTACAACAGCACTTTCACATGATTGAATTAGAATATCTATGACAGCAATTTCAGATGATAGAATTAGAATATCTGTGACAGCAGTTTGAGATGATAGAATTAGAATATCTGTGACAGCAGTTTGAGGTGATAGAATTAGAATATCTGTGACAGCGGTTTGAGATGATAGAATTAGAATATCTGTGACAGCATTTTGAGGTGATAGAATTAGAATATCTGTGACAGCAGTTTGAGGTGATAGAATTAGAATATCTGTGACAGCAGTTTGAGATGATAGAATTAGAATGTCTGTGACAGCACATTGAGATGATGGAATACATGTATCTATGACAGCACATTGAGATGATGGAATACATGTATCTATGACAGCGCATTGAGATGATGGAATACATGTATCTATGACAGCACATTGAGATGATGGAATACATGTATCTATGACAGCACATTGAGATGATCGAATACATGTATCTATGACAGCACATTGAGATGATGGAATACATATATCTATGACAGCACATTGAGATGATTGAATACATGTATCTATGACAGCACATTGAGATGATTGAATACATGTATCTATGACAGCACATTGAGATGATCGAATACATGTATCTATGACAGCACATTGAGATGATGGAATACATATATCTATGACAGCACATTGAGATGATTGAATACATGTATCTATGACAGCACATTGAGATGATTGAATACATGTATCTATGACAGCACATTGAGATGATCGAATACATGTATCTATGACAGCACATTGAGATGATCGAATACATGTATCTATGACAGCACATTGAGATGATTGAATACATGTATCTATGACAGCACATTGAGATGATGGAATACATGTATCTATGACAGCACATTGAGATGATTGAATACATGTATCTATGACAGCACATTGAGATGATTGAATACATATATCTATGACAGCACATTGAGATGATTGAATACATGTATCTATGACAGCACATTGAGATGATCGAATACATGTATCTATAACAGCACATTGAGATGATTGAATACATGTATCTATGACAGCACATTGAGATGATTGAATACATATATCTATGACAGCACATTGAGATGATTGAATACATGTATCTATGACAGCACATTGAGATGATTGAATACATGTATCTATGACAGCACATTGAGATGATGGAATACATATATCTATGACAGCACATTGAGATGATTGAATACATGTATCTATGACAGCACATTGAGATGATTGAATACATGTATCTATGACAGCACATTGAGATGATGGAATACATGTATCTATGACAGCACATTGAGATGATGGAATACATATATCTATGACAGCACATTGAGATGATGGAATACATGTATCTATGACAGCACATTGAGATGATGGAATACATATATCTATGACAGCACATTGAGATGATGGAATACATGTATCTATGACAGCACATTGAGATGATCGAATACATGTATCTATGACAGCACATTGAGATGATCGAATACATGTATCTATGACAGCACATTGAGATGATGGAATACATATATCTATGACAGCACATTGAGATGATGGAATACATGTATCTATGACAGCACATTGAGATGATGGAATACATATATCTATGACAGCACATTGAGATGATGGAATACATGTATCTATGACAGCACATTGAGATGATCGAATACATATATCTATGACAGCACAGCGGTTGAAATAACACCTGTCTACCTGTCGCCAACAAGTCATTTTTTCAAGTGACAACCAAATTAAAATGCCACCTGTCGCCATGACAAGTAACTATTCTGTACTAATAAATACTGAATTACGATCTAATACAGGCCTAACATGACTGAATTGTGTTCCTGGAAACAGTTGTTGAGTTTAGTTTTATTTACATTGGACATTCTGTTCACTTTGTCATTCATCCCGCTGTAATACAAAAACAACAAACTCCAGGATTAATCTCCCGCAAGATTTGCACACGATCCGCTTGAAAGGCAAAACTAATGGATAAATTAAACGAGCTTCACTATATTGACTGGCACGATCTTGCGCAATCAGCCTATATTTCTATCGGCTGTTCATGCCTGGCAACTTCAAGTCGAAAACGAAACCAGAAGAAGCTGAGTGATTCGTATGTTTTATTTCAGAGAATAGGAGGTCAATAAAACTTCGTCAATGAGTATTTTAATGGGGGGAAAAAATCGTGCTTGCCAACACGGGCAGCTAACATGAAAGTTGCGTTGCCCGTGCCGATTTTTACTTGCTCCAGACAAGCGGACGAGCGCTAACGTTTAACACTCGCGAGTTGATCGAGTGAAGGCAACAACAACAATAATGATTTTGCTTGATAATTTGTCAGCACAATTCATTTGGGAACTTGACTTATCTCTTGAAGAACTCAATATTTATTCACTATAACCCAGTTTTTTTCTCGCGTGTTTGGCGCGCAATTTCCCATGGATAAAAAATTCATTTTGGAGGGGGGTAAAACTCAATTTTTCAAAGTCAAGTTTTTAATCGGGGATACCCACAAAAAAGTTGCTAAAGCCCCCCTGCTGTTATGATCTTTAAGAAAATATCAATCCAGCAAATTTAATCTCATAATTGAACATTCTGTTGACATTTTACACTGAACTCACTAATAGTAACAGTTTGGTGAGAGAAATGAGCCCACTGAGTCAACATCAGGGAGTGAGGACATTGATCTTGGCAATGCAGAACTAGAGGAAGGAGACAAATTTGTCGCTGTCATAAACGTCTCCCGATCGAGGAAAAAAAAGTGTGTTCAAATTCCCCAATGCCTGGGAAATGGAGAGACTGGTTATACATGTATGATGACAGCATGGTGAAAAAAAGTTTCAGTAGGAGTGACAAGCTGAAGTACCAGGGTGACAAGTAAAAAACATAGTTACCTGTCACAGTGACAAGTAATTCTCAGAAAACATTTCGACCCCTGCAGCACATTGAGAATAAAACTGTCTTTGAAAGCATGCATTTATCAGATTCAGTGTCTGGTTCATATATATATACACATGTACTTCCCTGGTAGACAAGAATGGTTTGAGCATGAATGCTGTGGGTGTACATGTGCATGTAGCATGTGTAGTGAGAGAAGATGTGTCCTTCCGCCTAATATATTGATTGATGTTCCATATCCATGGTGATGAGGATGTGTACGGTGATATTTTAGGACAGCGGAAAGGAATCCTGCAGAAAAACCAATTGTCTGTGTCATCCGAGAAAAGAGAGAATACTGGGTGGGTCAGATTAAATGATAAGAAGACACCGGAGTAGCACTCGGTGCACTGCCTGCTGCAACCTTCAAATAAACTTGTTTGAATCCGATGAATGGTTGCTTTCAAGACAGTTCTATTTTTAGATGAAGCTTTTGCACTCTGAAGATTACCTTAACGGACGGAAAGTGACTGATTGTCGATATTGTCTGCTCAGACTAGAATTGAGGGTGTCCTAAAGGAACTCAAGATAATAATAGATTCACTAGATTAATAAGTTCATATCTATTAGAATGGCTAAGTTCATGTACAGGCACTCTTGTAATTAAGGAGCTGAAGGTACCCTGGAATGTTCACAGAGGTCTAACAAGTTATAGCAATTTTGTTAAGTTACATGTATAGCAATATGTAACCATGTTTGATTTTGAAAAAAAAAATCAATTATTATTTTCAGAAATATAGTTACCATGAAGTAACAGTTTATTAAGGTTATGAAATTGTAATATTGGATATAACAAGGGTCTATTAAGTTCTGGAAAATAAAATGCTAATGGGTACCAGTTGCTATGGAAACCATATTCCTGAAACTATTGGTATCCAAGTCACAGAAGTGATATCTAATAATCTGTAAACACAATTTTAATGAAATCAGGTGAAATAACCAAAATCTTTAGTATTTTAGAAAGAATATTTGCCATTATATGTCTAATTATCTTCAGTTCACCTCAAAGCTAATTTGCATACCAGATTTGTACCAGACCCCAAAATCTTTGTACTTTGCAATATCTCAACAATCCAATCTAGGTAAACCAAGATGGTAAATCAGGGGAATGCCATCTAGACGTAACGCTATGAAAACTTTGTGCGAATTGTTCGCCGATATTCTACGAGATCTCATAATAACCCAATCACAACAATTTTTGCCGTTTCTCTTTGACACTGATCGACATTTAGTTCATGGAGATTAATATCTTTGCATGGCTCTTTTGATATTTTCTGCCCGCTAACAAAGCCAGACTTTTCGGCAGGAGTAAACTCTTTGATCTTTATGGTTTACCACGCACAGTGTCTGAAAATGACGCCATATTTGGATACTGTCTCCTGATAATGTTTATATATTAGTCCATGTGCTACCGTGTGTAATTACTGTGGATGTGATTTTGAAATTGTTTCACCAAGCTAGTCACCTGACTGGCTAACGAATGTAGTTTCAAATTCGCATGGGATTTATATATATCTGAGTTTGCTGAGATTGCTCAACAACCATATTAGTAAGAATATTTTTATGTAATAAACATCAAAATACTTAACCTGTTTAACAGTTCCGTCTCTCATCACAAATCTCTGCATGATGGCCTGTTAACATGTATTGCGGTATTCAGAATTCTAGATAGAAATGAAACGGACATGGGGACATTTCTTTAGTTATTGACATTTTCAATGAGCAATGAAATTTGGCCGTCAAATACGCCATCATCGTTGATTCAAATCTTCTAATTGGGGACTGGACTTGTCTGTCTCCAGGTGTGAAAGGTGTAATAACCTTCTCTGATTTGATATGATTCAATCATACTTTATTACCAGGAAACTATGATAATATTTCATTGAAATAAAAGAAATAAATATTTTATTATACACATATTATATACCCTTTGGGTTATTTATGAACCTTTATGATACTTATCGATCTTCCCTCAAACATGTCAAAGCTGCCCTGTACATGAGATCATCCTCGGCGCCAGCAAAACGTTCTCTAAAATTTTTTTAAGATTTGATAATCACGGTACAAAATACTCAGAATTCAGAATAAAGATGACAATTCAAGAACGTATTTCTCTCCCTTTGATTTCACATTGTTCTCCTTTAACACATGGTTCGCACACTACCTTGAAAATCTTGAATTGCCTTGAAAATGACAATTTAAAATTCAAGGCCTTGAAATGCCTTGAAAAATGGGAAATCGGGCCATGTACCTTGAAAAGGCCTTGAAAACGGGAATTCTTAGCATGTTGTTGTCAATTGTGTAAAGTTGAATGAATGTTGTATCGTCCTTTGTCATCCGTTAGCAAAAATAAGCCCCGATTATGACCGTATGATTATTTTCACAAATGGTTGTCACGCTGTGTAAAGGGAGACTATCCACGGTATACAGGTTCTCCTTGAAAATCAGAAACCTCACTTGATGCATGCTCTCGTAAGTGAGCAGCGGGTTCCCGACTGTATGAATCTCGGTCACCGCATCTGCGCACTGAATATGTATAATGTCACCTGACCACGTGGGCCCGCTACATCGCGAACCCTCAGATTTCCATTGAGTTTTCATGCCGAATGAATATTTTTCGGGTTTCCGACAGGTCCAGCAGAACGAAGTGGTTTTTGGCGGCTTTTGAAAATTGTTTCGTTTTTGACATTGAACATCATCTGCTAAATAGAGATTGTGGAAATGGTGTGCCTTTTCAACTAAAGGATGACAAGTATAAGGACTGGCTTTGCCAGCATGCAGATAAACGCAAAGCTGGGTTTGGTGTGTGTAAGAAAGATTTTGACGTCGGCAAAATGGGCGAGTCAGCCTTGACTTCCCACATGCGTGGCAAAACACATATCAGCAGTATGAAAATTTAAGACGGATCACGAGGACCAGTAGCCCAATTACGGACTGCAAGGCTCAGAGAACGCCACATGGGTGACGGTGTGTGAATAAATAGGCTATCCACAAGACATCACGAACATTTTAATGCGACAGAAACATCAGACTATCACACATCTTTAACATAAGTGTCATATTTGAAATTTAATAGGCAACGTATCGTCAGTGCATGACAATGGCAATGTTAAGTATGAACAATAATATCTCAGCAAGTCATTAGTAAAAGTGAAAAAAGGTAAGAAAACTAAAAAAAATTGCCTGTATTCCTTTATTACATAAAAAGTGTATACCTTGAAAACAGGAATTATTACCTTGAAAAAATCTTGAAAAGACCTTGAAAACTGGGGCCTCCATTGTGTACGAACCCTGTTAACAGGTTAGAGAGAACAACCTCTCTAAAATGGAGGTAAAAAAGGTCATTTTTGCTTAATAACTCTCGATTGATTCATCAAAATACTCCAAAATCTTCAGGCGACTTTGCTTATACATGTACATTGTTACTTGTTATAATGATTTTCCAATGAAAATTTGCATACATGTAGTCTAAAGGTCGGTGCAAATTAATTCTACATATATATGTTTTTCATCACAACGGTTTTTACCCCTCAGCCCATAGGGCTGTAGGGTCTTGTCGTTGGCATGTACGTCTGGTCGGCCGGACGGACGGCCGGACGGACGGCCGTCTGTCAACAATTTTTTGTCCGGGCTAGATCTCAGTTACTATTTGACTGACAGTTCTGATACTCACAGTGAATATCCCTAGTATCCCAGACATGTGCACTGTCATGTTTATTTCGTGTTACGTCATTTCTTTACAGAGTTATGGCCCTTTGAAATTTTTCGTTGCTAACTTTTGTCCGGGCTAGATCTCAGTTGCTATTTGACTGACAGCTCTGATACTCACACTCACAGTGAATATCCCTAGTATCCCAGACATGTGCACTATCATGTTTATTTCTTGTTACGTCATTTCTTAACAGAGTTATGGCCCTTTGAAATTTTCCATCACTAACTTTTTTTCGAGCCAGATCTCAGTTACTATTTGACTGACAGCTCTGATACTCACAGTGAATATCCCTAGTATCCCAGAGATGTGCACTGTCATGTTTATTTTGTGTTACGTCATTTCTGTACAGAGTTATGGCCCTTTGAAATTTTCCGTCACTAACTTTTGTCCGGGCTAGATCTCAGTTACAATTTGACTGACAGCTCTAGTAACCCAGAGAATATCCCTAGTAACCCAGAGATGTTGAGTACTAGACACACACACTCGACTCTTCCCTGGAATAGATATTGTCCGGGCTAGATCTCAGTTACTATTTGACTGACAGTTCTGATACTCACAGCGAATATCCCTAGTATCCCAGAGATGTGCACTGTCATGTTTATTCCGTGTTACGTCATTTCTTTACAGAGTTATGGCCCTTTGAAATTTCGCGTCACTAACTTTTGTCCGTGGCTAGATCTCAGTTACTATTTGACTGACAGCTCTGATACTCACAGTGAATATCCCTAGTATCCCAGACATGTGCACTGTCATGTTTATTTCGCGTTACGCCATTTCTTTACAGAGTTATGGCCCTTTGAAATTTTGCGTCACTAACTTTTGTCCGGGCTAGATCTCAGTTACTATTTGACCGACAGCTCTGATACTCACAGTGAATATCCCTAGTATCCCAGACATGTGCACTGTCATGTTTATTTCGTGTTATGTCATTTCTGTACAGAGTTATGGCCCTTTGAAATTTTCCGTCACTAACTTTTGTCCGGGCTAGATCTCAATTACAATTTGACTGACAGCTCTGATACTCACAGTGAATATCCCTAGTAACCCAGAGATGTTGAGTACTACACACACACACTCGACTCTTCCCTGGAATAGATCTTCATCTATGAAGAACTTATTTCGCGTTACGTCATTTCTTTACAGAGTTATGGCCCTTTGAAATTTTGCTTCACTAACTTTTGTCCGGGCTAGATCTCAGTTACTATTTGACCGACAGCTCTGATACTCACAGTGAATATCCCTAGTATCCCAGACATGTGCACTGTCATGTTTATTTCGTGTTACGTCATTTCTGTACAGAGTTATGGCCCTTTGAAATTTTCTGTCACTAACTTTTGTCCGGGCTAGATCTCAGTTACAATTTGACTGACAGCTCTGATACTCACAGTGAATATCCCTAGTAACCCAGAGATGTTGAGTACTACACACACACACTCGACTCTTCCCTGGAATAGATATTGTCCGGGCTAGATCTCAGTTACTATTTGACTGACATTTCTGATACTCACAGTGAATATCCCTAGTATCCCAGAGATGTGCACTGTCATGTTTATTCCGTGTTACGTCATTTCTTTACAGAGTTATGGCCCTTTGAAATTTCGCATCACTAACTTTTGTCCGGGCTAGATCTCAGTTACTATTTGACTGACAGCTCTGATACTCACAGTGAATATCCCTAGTATCCCAGACATGTGCACTGTCATGTTTATTTCGCGTTACGTCATTTCTTGAAATTTTGCGTCACTAACTTTTGTCCGGGCTAGATCTCAGTTACTATTTGACCGACAGCTCTGATACTCACAGTGAATATCCCTAGTATCCCAGACATGTGCACTGTCATGTTTATTTCGTGTTACGCCATTTCTTTACAGAGTTATGGCCCTTTGAAATTTTTCGTCACTAACTTTTGTCCGGGCTAGATCTCTGCTACTATTTGACTGACAGCTCTGATACTCACAGTGAATATCCCTAGTATCCCAGACATGAGTACTACACACACACACTCGACTCTTCCTGGAATAGATCTTCATCTAT
Organism: Hanleya hanleyi; assembly: GCA_036873755.1. NCBI lineage: Eukaryota > Metazoa > Mollusca > Polyplacophora > Lepidopleurida > Hanleyidae > Hanleya > Hanleya hanleyi. The sequence goes on from JAVTVY010002550.1 coordinate 32,257, forward strand.
GAAGAACTTATTTCGC
>JAVTVY010002551.1:0-33461 GCA_036873755.1 Hanleya hanleyi
ATAGCCCCTTTCATCTCTAGAATCGGTCCGTGTCTCTCATTTTGTACTGCATGGCAACAATTTTGGTATGTATTTATTCTACAAGAGCCAGGCTAAGTCCCAAATAGAATTTTGGGGCATTATATCCCCTATAGCTGGTGGCAAGGGCGAAAATTCCGTCTGCTGTGCCAAGAATTGCGATAAATTCGGCCTTTCGGGAGCCGCGTTTGACCTTCCTTGAATCGATTGTAATTCAGTCAGTTTTCCATATATCAGACTTAACTTTATATTTTCAGAATCGCACAGTACTGTGGACGAAAATATTATTCACTTCGAGGTGATATTCACCTTAATGGTGGAGAAATTGAATGCATAATTAAGTGACAGAAAAGCAAATTTCGTAAGCGTTTTTTTGTTAGTTACAGCGCCTTTCATCTCAAGAATCGGTCCGTATCTCTCGCATTTTGTTCTCCATGGCAACAAATTTAGTATGTATTTATTCTCCAAGAACCAGGCTAGGTGCCAAACAGAATTTTGGGGCATTATATCCTGAACAGCTGGTGACAAGTGCGATAATTGCGTCTGCTATGCCAAGAATTGCGATAAACTCGGCCTTTCGGGAGCCGATTTTGGCCTTCGTTGAATCGATTATAGTTCGATCAGTTTTTCATATATCAGACTGAATGTTATATTTACAGAATCGCACAGTCCTCAGGATGAACATAACATTCGATTTGAGGTGATATTCCTCTTACTGGTGGAGAAATTGGATACAGAATAAAGGGAAAGAAAATCAAATTTCGTAAGCGTTTTTTTGTTAGTTATAGCCCCTTTCATCTCTAGGATCGGTCCGTATCTCTCTCATTTTTGTACTGCATGGCAACAAATTTGGTATGTATTTATTCTCCAAGAGCCAGGCTAAGTCCCAAATAGAATGTTGGGGCATTATATCCCCTATAGCTGGTGACAAGGGCGATAATTCCGTCTGCTATGCCAAGATTTGGGATAGATTCGGGATTTCCTAAGACGATTTTGGCCTTCGTTGAATCGATTATAATTCAATCAGTTTTTTATATATCAGACCGAACTTTATATTTACAGAATCGCACAGTCCTCAGGATGAACATAATATTCAGTTTCAGGTGATATTCCCCTTACTGGTGGAGAAATTGGATGCAGAATAAAGGGGAAACAAATCAAATTTCGTAAGCGTTTTTTTGTTAGTCATAGCCCCTTTCATCTCTAGAATCGGTCCGTGTCTCTCTCATTTTGTACTGTATGGCAACAATTTTGGTATGTATTTATTCTACAAGAGCCAGGCTAAGTCCCAAATAGAATTTTGGGGCATTATATCCCCTATAGCTGGTGACAAGGGCGAAAATTCCGTCTGCTATGCCAAGAATTGCGATAAATTCGGCCTTTCGGGAGCCGCGTTTGACCTTCCTTGGATCGATTGTAATTCAGTCAGTTTTCCATATATCAGACTGAACTTTATATTTTCAGAATCGCACAGTCCTATGGATGAAAATATTATTCACTTCGAGGTGATATTCACCTTAATGGTGGAGAAATTGAATGCATAATAAAGTGACAGAAAAGCAAATTTCGTAAGCGTTTTTTAGCTCATCTGGGCCGAAGGCCCGATGGGCTTATGTCATGGCCTGACTGTCCGTCGTCCGTCGTGCGTCGTGCGTCGTCCGTTGTGCGTTGTGCGTCGTCCGTTGTGCGTAAACATCTTCTCTGAAACCGCTTGGCCGATTAAGCTGAAACTTGGCATGCATGTTCCTCCCAATGAGTACACCAGAATTTGTTCATGCCGTGTCGATACGATTTTAAATATGGCCGCCATGGCGGCCATCTTGAATTTGCCATTGAAACATTGTTATCACGATTTCTCAGGAACTGCTGCATAGATCTTTCTCAAATGTGGTACACAGGTTCCCCTTGGGGTCTAGTTGTGCAAGATACCTGTTGTGGTCTGATTCACAAATCCAATATGGCCACCAGGCGGCCATCTTGGATTTCCCCATGAAACATTGTTATTGCAATTTCTTAGGAACTACTTTGTGGATCTTCCTCAAATTTGGTACACAGGTTCCCCTTGGGGTCTAGTTGTGCAAGATACCTTTTCTGCTCTGATTCGAACATCCAATATGGCCACCAGGCGGCCATCTTGGATTTCCATATGAAACTTCGTTATCGTGATTTATGAGGAAGTACTGCATGGATCTTTCTCAAATTTGATACACAGGTTCCCCTTAGTGTCTAGTTGTGCAAGATACTTTTGTGGTCTGATTCAGAAATCCAATATGGCCACCAGGCGGCCATCTTGGATTTCGAGATGAAACATTGTTATCTCGATTTCTCAGGAAGTACTGCATGGATCTTTCTCAAATTTGGTACAGAGGTTCCCCTTGGGGTCTATAGTTGTGCAAGATACAATTTGTGGTCTAATTGAAAAATCCAATATGGCCACAAGGCGGCCATCTTGAATTTGCCAGTGAAATCTTGTCATCATTATTTTTCGTTAACTACTGCATGGATCTTTCTCAAATTTGGTACACAGGTTCCTCTTGGGGGTCTAGTTGTGCAAGATACTAGTCCGTGAGCTACAGGGGCTCACCTTGCACCCCCCCCCACTACAGACCGAAACTATGTTTTTTATGTGCTTTAGGACATGTCAAATAAGAAACAATTTGTTAACAGTCGATAAACTGGGACTCACTACCCTTTTAATCACTTTGAAATTACTCCTGTGTTAATAAGTACAATTTTTGTGACAATAGGGGGTAGGGTTACAAGAATAGTCTTATCTTCCATAATTATTATCCAATCTTTATAATGTTGGCCACATATTATTCAGCATTGATTGCTGCATCGAATATTTACAAGATAATATCACTATTTGTTGGGTATGACGTCACACAGGGACCATACATACAAAAGTAGCAGTAGGAGCGAAAGCGGGCGTTTTGGGGTGCGTGAGGGTGTGCTTGAGCGATTGAGGGACCATTCTTGGTTCGAATGCGTCGGGTGAGGTGTCAAAGTGAAGCCCTCGGTATGTAGACCACGGCCATCGACCATCCGTGGTCTAAATGGACCGTGTGGGGTGTCCCTCTGCATCTACATGCAGAGAGTTACAAGATGACACCCGACACGGTCCATTTAGACCACGGATGGTCCATCTCTACCCCAAAAACATTCCTCCGCATCCTCAAAATGCCTACTTTGTCTACTACTCCTACTGATGACGTCACCAATGACATCACAGATCATGTGGAGATCCCTCAAGCCGTGGTCTACATACCGAGGGCTTCACTTTGACACCTCACCCGACGCATTCGAACCAAGAATGGTCCCTCAATCGCTCAAGCACACCCTCACGCACCCCAAAACGCCCGCTTTCGCTACTACTGCTACTTTAGTATGTATGGTCCCTGTGTGACGTCATACCCAACAAATAGTGATATTATCTTGTAAATATTCGATGCAGCAATCAATGCTGAATAATATGTGGCCAACATTATAAAGATTGGATAATAATTATGGAAGATAAGACTATTCTTGTAACCCTACCCCCTATTGTCACAAAAATTGTACTTATTAACACAGGAGTAATTTCAAAGTGATTAAAAGGGTAGTGAGTCCCAGTTTATCGACTGTTAACAAATTGTTTCTTATTTGACATGTCCTAAAGCACATAAAAAACATAGTTTCGGTCTGTAGTGGGGGGGGGGGGGTGCAAGGTGAGCCCCTGTAGCTCACGGACTACTCCCAAGTTTAACTCCCGGGTATGATACAAATAGTATATAAAGGACCGATACAGGCATATTGACCTAAAAAAGATTGCACATTTGTGACGTCACAGAGGTCAAGGTCACTACAATTCCGGCAAAGGTCACTTCCGGTTACGTGGTGATGTGGTCATTTCTGGCGTTGATGTGGTCGTTTCCGGTTCCGGGGAGAAGCCTCCGCGGACAAAAGGTAATCCCATGCAACGAGACTTCAAATACGTTGTCGCCTCTTCTCAATCTAAGGGAATGTCCGGCAATGTTCGGCAATGTTCGGGACTCTACGTCAATGTCCGGTAATTTTCGGCAATGCCCGGTTATCTCCGGAAATGTCCGGTCATCTCCGGGATGTCCGGTAGTAATCGAAGTCAAGGGTGTAGTCCATAGCTACGAATTTTTGGTCCCACTCAAAATCTTTGAAATTATTATTCCACCAGGTTTGACCCCATGAGAATTTTTGATGGCTCTTTGTTTATTAATATTTGTAATATCAGTCAGTTTAGCGGCTGATTTGCTTCATATCAGTACATGGTATTTTGTCAGTTAGATCGGCTCATGCCTCACTATGTAGTTGGAAGTGCGGAAGTTCGGCTGTAAATTGGGGTCTTTTTCAGCCTGCGAGCACATGGTATACTTTGCAATGGGAAAATGAGTTAGAAAACGGCCTGGTCGACCCCCTATTTTCTTTGCTAATTTTTGTTGATCCTTGGACTGGGCACAAAGTCGGTGGGGTTTATGACAATCGATTCCCAATTTTTTCTGTGATGGGGAGAGAATATGATCTATTTTACACCAAATTGGAAGGATTTTCCTGAAGTCTGGGGCAAGTTCAGTAGGGGTTATGGGGACCCCGATTTCGGTCAGCAAGGCTTACGTCTGTCTTTGTTTCATGGCAAGAGCTCACGCTATCAGAAAATATATAGTTCTATGGGGGTTCTTTCAAACACGGTTGCTGTTTAGCATATAATGAACCAGCCTACTGTTCAATTTCAGATCCTTTTGATTATGGACGCGGATATTCTCTAATGGACGACGGCTGGATTATGAATAACGGACTAGACGCTTGTAATTGGCTGTGTTGTAGACTGCTACCCAAGGGTCCCGGGTATAGCCTCTAGGTTATAAGCCCCATACAAAGCCATACATTTGGAGAAGGGAAACCCTCCTCGTTCCAGCTGGAGTCGAACCCGCGCTGTGCGCTCCACAAGCGGGCATGTTATCCACTGCGTCACGAGTCATCCCATTACGGAAGCATAGATAGGACATGGGTAAACAGTTTTTTTTCGTCCGTGAAATTGTCTCCGACCCGGAGAAAATTATCTCCGACCTAGATATACATCTCCGACCCGGAGAAAATTATCTCCGACCACGAGATACATCTCCGACCCGGAGAAATTATCTCCGACCCTGAGATACATCTCCGACCCCGAGATACATCTGCGGCCCGGAGATAATTGACCAATGAGAGTGGAGCTGCGGTAACGATCACTGTAACACCATTGGCCAATTATCTCTGGGTTGGAGATATTTATCATCCGGGTTGGAGATGTATCTCCAGGTCGGAGATAATTATCTCTGAGTCGGAGATAATTATCTCTGGGTTGGAGATAATTATCTCCGGGTCGGAGATGTATCCCCGACCCGGAGATAATTTTTTGGGCGGAAATTTTTTTTCACCCATGTCCTATCAATGCTTCCGTAGCCCATACTAGAAAAGGTTGAAAATACCCTATATACGGCTATGGTGAAAGCCCAATCGGGAACCAACGCATGGACATTTGTGGTATGGAAGTATTAGGGTGGTCAGTTTTCTTTGTCTCGCGATGTAGACATGTTGGGGTCCAGGTGGACCCATAGTGGTCCGATTGGGTCGTGTTAGGGATCAATATTTAGCACTCGTGGGGGACCGTCCGACTGATTGGTTGTGGCGTGGAACTGATGTCATTCTGCGCATTGCTCGGTAGACAAAGGGCAAGGGAACAGACGCTCTGGGGCCGAGATGGGCCAACACTGGCCCGATTTAGCCGTGGGCGGTGTCATTATCTAGCATTCGTTGGGGCCGTCCGTCTGAATGGGTGTGACGTGGGACTGACGTCATTTTGTGCATGCGCGGTAGAGAAAAGGCAAGGGAATATACGTTTTGAAGCCGAGATGGGCCAATATTGGCCCAAATGGGCCATGGGAGGTGTCATAATGAAGCACTCGCGGGCGAACGTCCGACTAGATGGGTGTGGTGTGGAACTGACGTCATTCTGCGCGGGCGAGGTAGACAAAGTATTTGGAATAGACGTTTTGAGGTCGAGATGGGCCACCATTGGTTCGATTGGGCCATGAGAGGTGCCATAGTGAAGCACTCGTAGGGGAGCATCCGACAGGTTGGGTGTGGCGTGGAACTCACGTCATTCTGCAAATGCGCGGTAGAAAAAGTGTAAGGGAATAGTTGTTTTGGGGCCGAGATGGACCAATATTGGTTTAAATGGGCCACGAGAGGTGGCGTGAAAAGGACGCCATTCCGCGCATGCCCAGTAGACAAAGAGCAAGGGTGTAGACGTTTTAGGGGCGAGATGGGCCAATATTGGTCCTATTGGGCCGTAGGAGGTGTCAATGTGTAGCACTCGTGAATGAGCGTCCGGCTGAATGGGTATGGCGTGGAACGGACGTCATTCCACGCGTGCGCAGAAGACAAAGAGAATGGAAATAGATTTTTGGGGGTCGAGATGGGCCACTATTGGTCGGAATGGGCTGTGAGAGGTGTTAATTTGTAGCACTCGTTGGAGGGCATCCGTTTGGCGTGGAACTGACGTCATTCCGCGCATGCGCAGTAGAAAAAAGTGTATGGGTGTGAAGTTTGTAGAGATGGCTTATGCTTGCTCCTAATGGGAATGCGCAGAGGGTCAGAAGTCAAAACTGGAAGTAAAAAATTTCCAAGGTCACTGTGACCTTTGATGCCCTTTGAAAAAGTCAAGACGCGTCTACGTGACCTTTCGGAACCTGTAGTTTAGGCCCAGCAAGAGTTATCTGCCCTGAATACGACTGTCTATGTCCTTCAGTTACTTCAATGTTAATTGACATGTCCGAAAAGATGCAACATGAGTTATCTGTCCCTGAATACAACTGTATATGTCCTTCATTTACTCCAATGTTAATATCCTGGAATGCACGTCATCAAGCATGGTACCCGACATTATAGTCAGCTATGTGTCTAGCATAAATCGCAAGTGAAATGGTAAACCCTCCTTTTCTCCACATGTCCTATACCGAGAACCAGACACAGGTGAATTGCACCAAGTGAGTCGCCTGGACTCAGGCTTTCCTAGTGTGGTGTGAATAAATAGAGCTGGGCATGCGCAGCCGGACGAACCAATGCAATATAAATACGGCAGTCAGTGACGGTGTGGGTCATCCATCACGCGTCATTTCGTCGGCCATGTCGCCAGTCCTACGAGCGCTCCGTCCCCTTACACCCGAGGTGGGGTTACACGTCTATGAGGATAAAGTCACCATTGTAGGAGACCGGGATATTTGCTGGTCGGGCCCTGGGTACACATCAAAAATGGTTACGCTACACCGTGACGGCTGGCTGAACCAAATTTAAACGGGTGTTGAGCGCGGTGAGCTCGATGGTGACCTCATCCACGTGGAGAATGCCATCTACGTACACCGTGGGCCATGCTTCGCACGCCTGGGGCGTCACCAGGATCCCACTCTAAGCTTCACCTTAGACTCTGATCTGTCGGCGGCCTTTGAGAAAGTGGCCTATTGTGGACCATCTGTTTACACCGGACGACCGGTCAGCCGTCCAGTGGGCCTTGTCTTGTGCTATTGCGGACGCACTGGCCAAGTCCAATGAGCAAGATGAGAGGGACTATCCGGTTCTCACTGCAGTGACCTTCAAAAATTTCTCAGATAAACTTAACACCCGTATTCCAGAACCCGAATGAAAGCATTCAGAAAAGAACTTTGACCCCAGTGCCAGATATTCGCAGATAATATGGGATGTACGTTTCGTGTTGCTATCCCATGATGCACCATATTGAAGACTAATAAATAGAGCCGATTGTTACTCACTTATCTTGAATCATGCGATGTGAAAGGTTTCGCGCACCGCTCGCCCAGAATCCGGTCCCCAATGAGGAGGGAAACTTCACAACACATGCCGAAGATCCACCTATCGAAGTACTACCTATCCTGGAAGCTGTGAGTGCTTTCCACCAGCGTCAATGGCCTACTATCCGGCACTGTTTTCACCGACATCGCCTACTCCACCACGCCTATGCCATTTTGAGGACCAAGCCACAGCCTTCAAATTAAATCTCACTTTTGGCTATTTATTACGGCATAAGGAGACGGACCAGCTCCGGTACTTTTACCTCAGTCACAATACCCTCGTGTACGGCCAGCCCTTCACCATTACGAATCGTGCGCCCCTGACACGGCATTGGCCCAACTAGAGACCGTGAATAGCTTGGATTGGGCCAGACAACAATATATAGCAAATGACAGGTGGAGATGACGAAGAAGGTTACGTTTCACGTGTCTAAAATGATGGACCAACCGATCCTTTGATCTCATGTCATGGACTTTTCCTCCCTAAAAATACGAGAGAGAGTCACATCTTGTGCCATTCACGTACTGACCATGACGGAGCATATAATACGGGCGTTTCTCATTGTAACCCCCGAGGTCTTCCTGTACCTCTATGCGAATAAGGTGGATATTATGGAGGAGGGAGATATCTGTTATGCGAACACTAAACGAACACGCCCGGCTCACATTCGTCTGTCCCGGGAGGACTGGACCAAGATTCAAATGGCTTTTATCTGGTGAGCTGGACAGCGGCCTCGCCCACTTGTGTCACGATGTGTACATCCGACGCGGCCCCTTCTTTGCTCAATTGGCTCGGCTAGATGGGGATACAGTTCATTTTACCCTTCACCCTGTTCTATGGTCCGCATTGGAAGATGCCGTGGCGGATGTGGAAGTGCTTATTGATGAAAGTCGGTCATCAGACGAGTTGGTCTTGCCATTCGCAGTGGACGATGTGCTGGCAGAAGTCAAAGAAAAAGACCAAAAAGCAACTACGACACCGGCCCAATATATACCCGTTATAAATAAACGAGAGAGCCGGGGTCTATCATCATTTGTCACAATGAACAGCTGGGAGAAGGTGTTGGACACGTTGTATTACAATCCCGACAGTGCGGCAGCCTATAGATAGTGCATTATCCGCCTTCTATCGAACCGCTCAATCCTACGGGACAAACGAGCCCAAGTCCGAGATTGGTTTTAAAAAAACAAGACAATTATACCCTATGTTTACTGCCTTCCGCCATTTTCCACGAAACCGGTCATCTTTGGTGGTATAGATGCCCAGTGGTAGTCTGATTTGGTCGATATGATCGCTTTTGCCAAACACAACGAAAGAATATTCTGGAAGTAGCCCGCAAAGAGCAGGGGTTGTGCGTTGAAGCGTTAGTTGTAGTGGTGGCCCTTCACAGTTTCGTAGCAATGACCCCTGTCTAATTTCATAACACGATAGACTGTCCGTGTTCTGCTTCATCATAATTCTTTTTGCCTTCTTAATAGCTTATATCAATAATTCCATCCTGCTCAGAGTTATCGACGCTGCAACTGAGAATATACAGATCGATGGCTGGCTTCGTCTACACGGGTGATCGGGGCCATTAAGTAAATTTTGTCCTGCCTCAATTATGCCCCTTATGTGTGCCTTATAATCAGGGCTCATTTACGGAGAGAAAATCTGACAAAAAACGATCAGGTTAACCCCCAGTTTTTCAACTTTTTAAGTTGGTACCGGTCTTGTGAACATGAGACAGGAATGTAATTAAAATCTTTCTTACATATTTTTCTGGAAATTGAGCCGAATTTCACCATTTTTCGACATTTTAAGGGCTTTTCGACGAAAATATAAGCAAGCTTGGAGCAGAATGTTCGAGATTCATTTTTCTATAACATATCAGTCCTGTGTCTTAAAATAATAATTTAATCATCCTCTTTCAGCAAATATATACATATAAGTCATTTGGGTTGAAGATTTTACGACGATTGGTGGACGAATAGCGGACCCATGGTCTATTCCTTGCCGAATTCAAGAGTGCACCCTTAAAGGCATAATAGTGCAGTCTATGCATTATCTCAACGTGGAATCCATTACGGAGCCGAGTTGTGTCATCACGACAGATTGTTTAATTTTGACTGCCTGCTTGCATCGGAAGTGCTATTTTCGAAGTCAGCTGGAAAGAAGACCATGAGTTCGCTCAAAAGAATCCACAGTGTGTCCATTGGTATAACACGGAAGGTATTGCATACTCTGTTCCATACTCGAGTTATTTCTCACTGGAATAAGATTTCGGAAGCTATTATGACGCAGTCAGGTCCTATCAAAATGATGTGAATTTGCCAGAAATATTTTCTTTACAACAGAACCAATTTGCAGTCCAAAATGGATGGAAGGGGTGTATATCTTTTAGGTTTTGTTTTACCTCACACTACCCAGTAATAGCTCGGCTACCCAACCCCACTCGTCTAGTGGGTATCCTGCACATGGAGTACTGCGAGTGGAAGCACAAGTTCCTGATCATCGTCCAGAGCAATGCGACCGTACGTTTCAGCAAGACGTTGAAGGAGCTGTGTGCACTGAAGACGGATAACTATGTTGGGCCCGGTCGGTTCCAGGCGAAGACCATGCTAGATCTTAAGGCTGGCTTGTATGGGCTTTGTGTCTACTCGGATATGGTGGATGGTCACATTGTCGGCGATATAGATGCGCCCCTGTTCAGTGAAAGGAGACTACGGGCACAGAGCTTTAACCACGTACTCTATCTGCCGGTGCTACAAATTGACTCCAGTACCATCACCATCGATATAAGGGATGACAGCAGGCAACCTCAGGCATTCCAAATTGCGAAACTGGTGGTCACAATTTTATTTTCGACAAGCACGCTCTCACAACTTTGTATAATGGAGGTACCTCACGAGTGCGATGCACACATCTATATGGACTATTAAAGCCAGCAGGCTGGTGGTGGCCTTCCCGTCTTTGTCGGTACACGCGTCCAACGAGGACATGGACTGGGTAACGTACTCGGGAGCATCGTCAAAACGTTCCTGCCTTTGGTGACGCGTGGGGTAAAAGTGGTCGGCCAACAAGTCCTGTCCTGTCCCTTCACCAACTGTGAACTTTATTTGTGGACTGTCCCTCTCGCACAGACCTATGTGGATTTAGCCCATACGTACTTGTATGTGAAAGCCAAGATCGTCAATGGGGATGGCTCCAGAATCGCCGATGGTGCTACGTCGAGCCCGACGAATTTTGGCTGCAATCTATGTTTCCAAAGGTGGATATATTTCTCAGCGACAAAATCATCATTTACTCGACCATCACGTACCCCTATCGCGCCTACATCGAAACGCTGCTGTCTTATGGACGAGGGGCTAAAAAGAGCCCATTCATTCTACCGGGACATACCCGAGCACATGAGAACGACAATACGGAACGGAACAAGCGGAAGGGTTTTACTGCAAACGGCAACTCGGCCGATCTCATCGGTCGACTGCACGCAGACTTCTTCATGCAAGGCCGATAGCCTGTTGAACAAGATCCCTCTCAAAATCCGACTGATTCAGGCGCATCCGACCTTCTCCTTGAAGGTCACTGAGGTAGAGGGACATGTAGTTCACTATAAGATCATTATCCAAGACGCAGTCCTGTATGTCCGAAAAGTAAAACCTGTTCCAGGGTGAACTCCTGAAACGATTGATCCTGGCCTGTGTGGAGAATACCAGTTTCAGCGGAGCCTGCTCGGAGAACCCGTTTGAATTTAAACATTTGGACACCAATTTTGTGGCCCTGCATGTGGACGGACCCAGCCACGGCCTTAACGCCGAACTTTGGGCGTGAAAATTTCATTAGAGCCTGTCAGAGCCCGTTTACAGCGGCCGGTCAAATCAACCAGGCTTGAGGGAATATGATCAGTCGAGAGGACTGCGCTAACGGATACATGTTTTTATGTTTCGATCTGACATCGAAGAACTTCAGAGGACGACCATCTGCTGAACCTCGCCAGACAAGGCAACTGACGGTTAGAAATTCACTTTGCACGAGCCCTCCGTACCGCCATCAACGTGATTTGCTACGCCGAGTTGACAACGTCATGGAAAAGGCGTACAATGCATGTTCTGTGTCACTTTGCCACCTAACATAAATACACGCCAGATTACCACCGTCTTGGAGAATGACCCATGGACAAGCACTATCCTTGAAGGGGTGTTCGGCCGAGATGTGTCCCCTTTAGACCGTGTGTATCTTGCCGGATACATCCTCAACACAGACCCGATGGTTCGTCCCGGTCAACATTGGGTGGCCGTGTAATTGACAGAACAGCAGGGCGAATATTTTGGTCTGTACGGCCTGCCTCCCTTTCATCCCGATTTAACATCCTTCGTGGAAGAAGGCACAGAGATGTGGTGTTGGAACAGTCAACCGTTGCAAGGCATGAGTAGCAGCGTGTGCGGCCAGTACTGCTCCTTTAACCTCTACCGTCGTTGCCGGAGAAGAACGCTACCCACCATCGTACAGATCTTTGACGAGTAACCTCAAGCTACCGATCGACATGTACTGGTATACGACTGGGCCGCAAATCATTACAATGTACAAGCCCCGTTCTGGTCTTAAGTTCTAACCATTTCAATGTACAAGCCCCGTTGTGGGCTTCAGTTTTTACGTGGTTGTTCTCACGTTTTTGTTGTTTTTTATTGTTGTTCGTTCTGAATTTGGTGCTAATATGGGATATAGAATGAATCTTTGGATTATGGACGCGGATATTCTTTAATGGACGACGGCTGAATTATGAATGACGGACCACACGCTTGTAATTGAATAAAAAACAAAAGCGATCTCACCCAAAACTCTATCTTGTGTGTTTTCTGGACAAAAGTTTACAAGCACAAACAAGTGATCATCAATGCCCAATGGCTGAACATGAATGTGGAATTCTAATTTTAACCAAACTGGTATAGGCCAATCAATGAATCGGCTGGGAAAGTAGCCATCCAATGGCCTAGGGCGGAGCCAAATGTAACCAATCAATGCCCAGAGAACAAACCAATGCAACAGCACTGCAGTAAAATAGAACCAATGAAATCAGCCCACAGACCAAGTACATCTTTTGGTCTAGGTTAAGAGCGGGCATTCCAGCACAAACTTTTGACGAGGAAGGACTATGGAAGTTACAAGAGCAACAGGTGAAGTGAAAAAACTATAGAGTTCGGTGTGCGGGTAAAGACCAGGAAGACGAAAAGAATGCCCACCAATGCAATGCCCAGAAGTGATATTGATAGAAAGCCGAGGTGGAACGACAAGGATTATGGGCATGTATAACCCTGAAAGAGTGAGGACCGTCTATCTGAACTAGGGGGACCAGACCACCACCCTCCTAAGTGGAATCAGACTACAATTAATCACTTCCGGTTCAGTGCCCACGACCTACATTGTTTAGAAATTTGAGAGCAGATATTTATGGATTTTATGAGCTGCGATTTTTCAGCATTTCTGATACATCTGATATTTCAACTTGCAGATGAGGCTTCAAACTGTACTTCTTGGTGTTGATTTGGGCCACTTTGGGAAAAGCATGGTGGATGGAGACATGATCAGTGAAGGGTGAGAAGGCTCCCTGTTTACAAATTGAATGACACTCTGTAGCACCAATCAGCTGTCAGTGGCGGTGATTTGAAATTTCTTTGGTCAACATCTGTCAAGACTTCCACTGGTAATGTCCCACAAGGTAAATATTGACATGCCAGGTGGATTTATGCATTGTGAATTTTCTGGATTTTTGCCGATTTTTAACGCTAATACATAACAAGTAACGGAAGTAATAGTGGACTGGTGCCAAGTACCGGTACTACTCGTCATCAACCGGAGAGTACGTCAGGCTATGCCTCCAATGGATCCTCCCTACACAGTGATATTGGTGCAATTACCCTGTCTCTGGTTCTCGGTATAGGACATGTGAAAAATTGAGGGTAATCTGGCGATATTGTCGGGTTTGATGACGTGCATTCCGGAAGATCGGAGTAACTGAAGGACATATACAGTCGTATACTGGCCCTAAACTTCAGGCTCCGAGCCCTGTACCTCGATGTTTTACAAAGCCAGACCAGTGCCCGTGGGACCAACAAAGGTTTCCGAGTCATCCAGAACCAGATGCGCTCCTATACCCAGCAGCTAGGCGCCTTCACCTTCTTCTACCCCAAGTGCAAAGATCTTCAAGATGGTGTGACCACGACGTATCTGGATATTTATAGTGATACCATAAAAAAACAAAAGTAAATGTGAACTTATACCGCAGATATTCATGGATATTCATGGACTTCATGGTCGTTGATGTTATGTTAAGGGGATATAACTGTGGTATATATGTTGTGTTCTCACTAATGAAAATAAAACCTGATTTTTATTACAACAATGTGAATTGGTTCTTTTGTATACCGTAGTTAATCAGTTTATGAAGATGACCAATGTTGCGAAAGGGTACGCATCTTCGGCTTTTTCATAGTTGCACATGACCTTTGACGTCACATGAAGGGCCCGAAGATGCCTCTTGACCCTTTGACAGAGCTAATTCGGTTGCATATGACCTTTGTGGTGTCACACAAGCAGCACGTAGACAAAACCGATTCACAAAGAATGATGTGCGATAAGTATCGCACACGCTCGTTGACCCTCGTATTAATAGCCAGGTTTCGTGAACCGAAACCGTAAGTGACGTCAGAGAGCTTATATGCAAATTCCCCGATCTGGTCCAAGTAAAGACCGATTGAGGCCTATTGTCGTCACTCTGTGTCGTCACTTCCGGTTCCGGTCACGTGACCGGAAGTGACCTTTGACCCCTGCGCACCATATCTGGTATTGTGCACATGCGCAGGGGTCAAAGGTCACTTCCGGTCACTTGACATGCAAATTGTTGAGGTCATTAGGGCTCAATCGGTCCTTTATATACTACTGATACACATCTAGTATTTGTATAAATGTAACACATATGCCATCGCCAATCAGCCCTCATAATAATGTTACTGTTTAGTTCATCTGTCTAGTCTGTTCGATACATGTTTTGAATTGTTGTGGAGCTCCCGGATTTTAGTTATCGGGTCACTGAATGAAATAAGTCGCATCTAGCACCAACTAGAGGGTGGGGAAGGCTGAAGTTTGTGAAAACATCTATCAGGATAGCACTGATCCTGTCCATCAATGTAAGTATGCATTACCGCCAGTCTGTAGAAGAGTAGATTACACACTTCGTCTTGAAATTTTAATATCGATATGTTTGTTTTGTCATGAGACTTCGCCAAGATAGCTATGGGGTCACAGAAAGTGACCATCCTTCTCAAAAGCTCATCTAACAGATTTTTGGCGATCGAAGGCCGTGAATACGCGCCGGGATAGCTGTGGGATCGGGGAAAGTAAGGGAAGAGTAGAGGGGGTACATTACCATGCGTTTATGGAGAAATAATAGGATGATTTGCTAAATATTCTATTGAACAGACTTTTTTTTGCTATGTGTGTGTACTAACTCATGTAGCCGATGGCTGATGATCATACGCGACCGAACTATCACGTATACCCTAGTCCGACCGGTCATTAGATTTCTTGTATTCATCACCAAAACCATACACAACTGGTACAGCAGTATTCCGTAAATTTGATCGCATTTGTTAAAGAAAATCTGGTTGTATGTACCCGACCGCATAGTGTCCACCATGCCACCATAAAACCTATCAGAACTCAATCACACTGATAGTTAAAATTCAATCACTCCCAGTTATTCTAATATATATAATCACCCTCCAAAATCATTACAATGAAGAAATAATAGATTATCTGTATGATTTACAGCAATTGAGTTATGTTAAATATGAAGGTCCCTCCATTAACGTTTGCCCTATGTCCCTATAACCTCTTGTTCCCCCGATTTTCGGTCGACACTTCGTGTAGAGAGCACAAGAGAAGCATTTCTTCCTTAATGATGTTAAGGGCTCATCCTGAGAAATATTACTCACCAGCTGCAGCATAATACTGTGACGATTTGCGGTCGACTAGAAGTACCCTATATGTGCTAATATAATCCTCTGGTGTCATTTCACAATGTAAATATGTTTTAAATGTCGAAATTTGACGTATTTCAAAATCGACAGAATTGATGACAGAGCCGTAACATTACAGGTGCTATCGCCGGACCAATTTTCGTCATTGGGATTTTTGGTTGATTTGTATGTTTTCGAGATTTTTTTCATTGCATAAAAATTAGTTGGCCTGAATAAGTGAGTTTTACTTTACCTACCCATACTCATGTGAAAGTGTAGTTCATCTTTATCTGTCCTGTACGACTGTATTTTATCAGGTATTTCTTGCACATTTCATACTTCGCGGAAAACTACATCGCCAGCTTAGTGTGCTTGTTTAGTATTTGAATATGGAAATTTGACATCCTAAGTAGTATAACAGTCCTAATGGGAGTGGTAGTGGCCGTCTGGAAGTGTTAATCCGATTAATGACGTAACATCCTGTAGATTATCCGATGAGGTAACATCCTGTAGATTATCCGATGACGTAACTTGTAATCGGATGAGATGATGTAACATCCTGTAGATTATCCGATGACGTAACTTGTAATCGGATGAGATGATGTAACATCCTGTAGATTATCCGATGACGTAACATCCTGTAGATTATCCGATGATGTAACATCCTGTAGATTATCCGATGACGTAACTTGTAATCGGATGAGATGATGTAACATCCTGTAGATTATCCGATGACGTAACTTGTAATCGGATGAGATGATGTAACATCCTGTAGATTATCCGATGACGTAACTTGTAATCGGATGAGATGATGTAACATCCTGTAGATTATCCGATGACGTAACATCCTGTAGATTATCCGATGATGTAACATCCTGTAGATTATCCGATGACGTAACTTGTAATCGGATGAGATGATGTAACATCCTGTAGATTATCCGATGACGTAACTTGTAATCGGATGAGATGATGTAACATCCTGTAGATTATCCGATGACGTAACATCCTGTAGATTATCCGATGATGTAACATCCTGTAGATTATCCGATGACGTAACTTGTAATCGGATGAGATGATGTAACATCCTGTAGATTATCCGATGATGTAACATCCTGTAGATTATCCGATGACGTAACTTGTAATCGGATGAGATGATGTCACATCCTGTAGATTATCCGATGACGTAACTTGTAATAGGATGAGATGAAGTAATATCCTCTAGATTATCCGATGGAGTGCGACGTCTGGAAGTGATAATCGGATGAGATGAGCAAACATGCTGGTGATAGGGGAGAGTGGGGAGACATGGGACACTATTTCCATGACGTGACATTATTTCACATTCTGTCCAAAGTATTTATTTGTGCAAATCAATGCGTGTCATGCACAAAGCTGAGATGAATACCCATCCAGTGCCATAGTGTTTAAGACATCAAACCGAGTGTGTTATGATGTGGAGACGATTTCATTTCCGCATATTTTCGGGGTGACTTGGGACAGTGTCGGGAGACATGAGACAAGGAGTTGGGAGATATGGGACAACCGATGTAAAAACTTAAATGCAATCAAACTAACTTTTTTATTTGAAAAAAATAATGGCTTAACATGGAAATGTGAACTTGCTAAAAAATTATCACTTTGCCGACCGAAAGTAATAAAATACATATCGCAATATTCTTCGAAAGTGCAGGGAGAGATGGGACACTCTATGGGGTGACACTGTGTCCCAACTCTCCCCAGGGGGCCCAACTTAGCAAAATCGCGATTTTTTTGTTCAACTGTCCATGCCCTCACCAATTTGGTCAGTGTCATGTGCGCCCTATATAAAAGACAATCCTGTGCCAAGATATCGGTATCATATACCTTATATTGCACCGTATAAACAAATGGGCGTGGCCTCCAAAATCTAGCTTTTCAAGTTAAAAAACATAAAAAGAAAGATTTACTCGCTTCAGTGATTCCGGGAAACACCAGAATGGTAAATGTGAGAGGCGGTATGAAAACCAAACAGCACATGTAAGCTCAGTCTCCATTGACTTCCACAAGGGTACTAAATAAGGGGTGTCCCAAGTCTCCCCTGTCCCATGTGTCCCCACTCTCCCCTAATCATGTGTGTATAGTTATAATCTGTGTACATAGCTCTTAATAGAATGAGCTCGGGCTGTTTGGAAGCGTTGAGAACTGTTTTAAGTAGGCTTACGCATACTTAACAGAGGTTAACCAATGGGGCGAAGGTAAAACTCGGCCATGTTTGATCATGTGACCGGGGTTGTAGTGTATAGAGATCGTGTATATAGGGAGGGAGAATAAGTGCTGGGTTATACCTCCATCGAGAGTTTATACATTTATTCTTCGAGATGTTTCACCTCGCCTACAAAGTCTCTGCAAGTGTTCACGGAGAGCAAGGTCTTGCCTTAGTGCGTATTCTCAACCGCTGCAACGTGCCAGACTCTAGACCGGTGAGAGGGATAACTCTCAGTGTGAAAGCCTAGGACAATGTTAAATTTTACACGTCTACGATAGACACCTTTGTAAGAAATGGGAAGGACACCCCTGAACCCATTCATCTCGATGAGGAGATATATATATATGAGCCACAGTGTGTTCAAGGGGAAGACGTGCATTCACCTACGTCACTGGAGTAAAGGCGAACGGAGTGGGAAGATCTTTCCGACCTCTAAGGGAATTTCATTGGACAATGTACTTTGGGCAGGTTTGAAATACAGAGTACCCGAAATTGACGGAGCCCTGAAGGAGATGACAGAGAGCCTTAAGTGGTGAGGAATTCTTTAATGGGGAGGATATGTTGAGAGTGCCGTCTACAAAGAATGCCAATAGGAGGAAGGCATTCTTGAACAACGCTATCATGAAGGCTACATAAGGGAGATCGTACCCCTGATTGCCGAAGTGAGCAAGGAGAAGTGTGGGGGATGTGAAATCGACGATCCTAGTCAGGACCATCATGACTGTATGATGATAGAGGAAGACGAGCAGATCGAGAGGTACTTCGAGGAGGCGTTAAAGCGTGTTGAGGAGGAGGCTGTCTTGAAACCATATACAGCCTTCGTCAATAATCAAACGGAAATACCTGTCCATCCCATGTACATGATGAAATATGACTGCGAGGATTGGAGGGAGACAGAACTCAAAACGCCCACTCGGAAGCAGGCGGTGATTACAGCGATAAAAATCCTCTCGAAGGATTATTGCTAATCTTTAAAAACGGACATGTAGCAGCTGTATAATGTAAATAACTACTGATCCTCCCCATGAGTGCTGTAACATCTGAGGTGTCTGATCGTCGTTGTGATATCGTAATGTAAATAATAACTTGTGTCGTTGTTTGGAAAAAATGTATCCCTTTTGCCTTTATGATTTTAATAATAATAATCATCATCAAATACAAATGAAGTTGTGTTATATTTTGTCTTACATTTAGAGTCTTGTCATTTAGTTAACTCTTAGAGTGCGAACATATGGCTCCCAAAACAGCAATGGGTACTGTTTTTAGACTATAAGCTGTCTAGTCCATTCGCTTATGCAAGTACGAATGCGCTGAACCTTGCTGCAGAAAGATCAGGTTTGAATATAACGATATTTGCTGTGAAGCGGTGGTTGAGTCAACAGTATATGCATACGGTACACAAACCCGCTAGAAAGAAATTCACGAGAGTTATAGTAGACAAGATAAAATGATGTATGGCAGACACATCTTCGATCGATGTTAAGTATAAAAAGTACGAATGATGGAAAGCAGAAACTTCGAGGTCAATTTAGTTTCACATCATATCAAAGTTTCCCAAAAATATATCTTGAGGGTGTCAGCATTATCGAGTAAACAAGGCAATTACGAGCGATCAACGCTTCGTTGGCGTTTGATATGGTATCCCTATTTATGAAACTATTGGTAACCAAGTCGCAACCTATAAGCACAATCTTAATGAAATGCAACAAAAAAACCCCCATCAGAATCCTAAAAAAAAATATGGCAACAAAATCTCTCTCAAAAGTTTTATTTCCCCCTTCTGCTTCCCCTTTAACACCTACCGATACACAGAAGTATTATTACATAACTCTCGAATTTCTTTTCGATTTTTTTCTTGAATATCTGGAATATAAAAAAAATGCTAAAATTAGGCCAAGATGTTGCTCAAAGATTCCATGCTGTGAGAATAAACGGCGTTGATCTTTTGGCAAATATGTCGAAGCTGGGAAAGCCGTCATACACACAATAGTATGTGGCCTATAGACGATCCGTTTCAGCAAGAGTATCATGATACACCACTGTTCTTCGATAAACTTTGAATAAATTTTTTTTTCGGAGTAATTGTAGGATCTGTCAATATAATATGTAGTGTGGTGGGAAGGCTCTATAATTTTATGGAAAATATTTTGTGATATACAAATTAGATGATAAAAGAGTGATGTATTAAGTAGGATGTGTTATATACATTGATGAACCCTCGATCATAAAAATAATTTAGAACAAGTGTTTAATCGATTTTGATCATCGAAGCCGTTGGGAAGAGTGTTGTTGGAATCTACAGAAAGAAAATATTTTTATTTGTTCGGTCTACATGTCGAGCAGAAGTCCCGTGATGCTGTTTTTACGTATTTTCAGATTATCTTTCTATGTCTTGTAATGCCATTAACTTATATTAAATCTATACCGATTCACTGTCCGGTTTCATTTTCTTGATTACGTGTGTGCAATCTGAGGTGGTCTGTTGTATATGTCACCGTTTTATCTTATGTACCTACATCTATATGAGGAAGCACATGTTTTTCCATCCCTAGGTAAGGTAGACCGCTGGTGATTTTGGACTTTTTTCATGTTTTATCACTTTCCTTCCAGCTGGGGATTTTGTGCAGCAACAACAATTTCGTACAGTAACATCAACCAACAACAGCAATTTGATAAATTTTGACAGTGTTATTATTTTCGAATAGTTAAACCATAAGAAAAGGTTAAATATAATTTATAATCTTTTTTCTCAAATGTGCTACAAAATCCGGGATATTCCCTGTATGTTCAGGGTTATCAAATGGTGCATGTCAATGCACTCACACGTACCATTGCCACAGTAACCTATGAATGTTTCTTTTACAATTAAAATAGAAAAAACACACATTATTCAAAAACTTAAATTATATTGCCAAACGCATATGAATATAAGCGTACATGTATTACTCTTGGTTTGTAAGGGTATAAAGCATATTCGCCTAATTTCTCTCAGATTGGCAGGTTAAAATCATTATCCTGTTGGTAACACTTTTCCATATATTAACATAGGGGGAGCTCCAACAACCACCCGAAGCAATTGTACATACAGAGCACGCACCATGATCTGTGTATCTGCGTATCAAACGCCCATATGATGAGATATTGGGATCTCTCTATTGGTGCTAACTTTGATGGCTAAGTATTACATGTGTTGTTGCGGACTGATAGAAGTTGATGTTCGCATATGGTGACATTAAATGTTTTCAACATGTTAATGGGGATTGTTTTGATCATATCTTATGAAACTTTGCTAAGTTGACGGACTACGTTATGTACGTGTCCATGTTATCTTCCAGTTGGACTGTACATTTCTTTTATGGTTCTAACAAAAACTTTCACAATTTATTCACTAATCGGGTGCATTTACTGTTAAGTTTTATTTCGTTCAATTCTTTAAAATTTAAGAGGAGTAATATGTTACCATAAAGGAAGCGCACATTCACTCTCCTTTGAAAGTTTACAGTGTCGATCATACATATTTATCCACAAATTTGTCTACAAACTCAATTTTGTCATACATACCAACTTTGTGAAACCGAAAAAATTATAAATTATTTTCACAGAAATTGGTTTTCCCCACATAATGCAGCTCTCCCGCATCACAGCAAGAAACTAATGTTGCACGAAATTGGCCGCTGTTATGTCTTGTAATCTGGTATGGCCATAGTAGTAGTATAAGAGCAACCTAGGCCTTTTTTTCCCCGGATGTAACTATGACGTCACAACTTGATGGTTTGTAACGAGGTTTTTGATTGGTTGAGCTGGTTGTGTGAGGATGAATTTGATTGGTTGAGGTGTCGGCCCTGTTGTAAAGCAAGATGGCGGCTGTCTTCGGGCGTGTTCGGGCCTGTTCGGGTTGTCGGCCCTGTTGTAAAGCAAGATGGCGGCTGTCCGAGGTTTTTGATTGGTTGAGCTGTAAGTGTGAGGATGAATGTAATGGGGTCGAGTGAGGTATCAAAGTGAAGGTTAGGTGAAGGAGCATCTAATGGGCTGGGTGTGGGGTTGAAATATCGTCATTCTGCGCATGCGCGGCGGCCGAAGGGTATGAAAATAGCCTTTTTGGAGCTAGGGGAGCCCCTAAGGGTCCGATGGGGTCGAGTGAGGTATCAAATTGAAGGTTAGGTGAAGGGGCATCTGATGGGCTGGGCGCGGGGTTAAACTATCGGCATTCTGCGCATGCGCGGAGGCCAAAGGGTATGAAAATAGCCTTTTTGGAGCTAGGAGATTGACTACTGGTCCAGTGGGGTCGAGTGAGGTATCGATGTGAAGCATTCGTGAAGGGGCATCTGATGGGCTGGGTGTGGGGTTGAAATATCGGCATTCTGCGCATGCGCGGTGGCCCAAGGGTATGGAAATAGCGGTTTTGGAGCTAGGGAGTCCCTAATGGGCCAATGGAGTCGTATGAGGTATCAAAGTGAAGCATTCGTGAAGGGGCATCTGATGGACTGGGCGTGGGGTTGAAATATCGGCATTCTGCGCATGCGTGGTTACCCAAGGGTATGGAAATAGACGTTTTGGAGCTAGGGGAGCCCCTAATGGTCCAATGGGGTCGAGTGAGGTATCAAAGTGAAGCATTCGTGAAGGGGCATCTGATGGGCTGGATATGGGGCTGAACTATCGGCATTCTGCGCATGCGCGGTGGCCCAAGGGTATGAAAATAGCCGTGTTGGGAGCTAGGGGAGCCCCTAATGGACCAATGGGGTCGAGTGAGGTATCAAAGTGAAGCTTATGTGAAGGGGCATCTGATGGGCTGGGTGTGGGGTTGAACTATCGGCATTCTGCGCATGCGCGGTGGCCCAAGTGTATGAAAATAGCCGTGTTGGGATGTAGGGGAGCCCCTAATGCACCAATGGGGTCGAGTGAGGTATCTAAGTGAAGCATTCGTGAAGGGGCATCTGATGGGTTGGGTGTGCGGTAGGAATATCATTCTGCGCATGCGCAGATGCAATACGGAGGTCTCGTCCAATCAGAAGCGAGTATTTCAAATCCGTCCCAGAGCTCTCGTCCAATCAGAAGCGAGTATTTTGACCCGGTGCATTATGGGACATATCCAAGATGGCGGCACGTATGTTCAAGATGGCGGCACATCCGGTGTCGAAAACTGGCCATTTTGTCGGATGTGGTCACTTAGTGTCGAAAACTGCACCCTGTATGACGTCACTTCCGGGTTTTTCACTAAAAACTACATCCAAACATAGAAGAGTTCCTAATGTTTCCTCTTAGACGTCCGTATGTTCAATCGCCGGTGGGTTTTCCCGCCCCGCCCCAGCGCCCCGCAGCGCGAGCGCGCGCGCGAGTTCTCCGGAAGTGCGCGTCATCCCCGGCAGTGCGCGCGCGGACGCGGGTCAAAAGGTCAAAGGGTCACCTCCAGGTCAGACGGTCCAATGTCCAATGAGACAATGTTGCGAGGTGTGAGTGAGTGCAAGAATGTATTCATCCGCGGTGATGCAGTCATGTCTGGGGGTGATTCGGTCTCGGGAAAAAGCTTCCTTGCCCAATGCCTACGGACTTTACCGAAGATACACGGACTTTAACGAAAAGACACGGACGTACACGAAAAGACGCGAAGGTGAACGCCATTGTGGGAAACCTCCCACAGACAGGTCAGTACATGCATTTCGATGTTGTTCACGCATAATAAAAGGATTGATCTGTAATCTGTGTTGTTGTTGTTGCTCCCTTTTTTTGGACTAACCCATCAGAATAGTACGTATCACGGACTATACCCGTAGAGCTACATCTGGTCTATAAAACACGTCCCTCTTGATCCCACACCTTCATTTCTACAGAGCCATGGCGGAGACCCAGCCCCATGCGACTCGCATTTTACAGTATGCCACCGTGGTGAATTCATTCACGGGTTACCGAGCAGTGGTCCGGTCCACGTTTGCAGATGGCGACGACAACGAGGGACGACGCCAGATCCTGAACGAGTTCACAGAAGCGGTCCTCCACAGAGTGCACTCGATGGAGAGGCGTGCCATCACCACTACTGGACTATGACAGCCATCCTTGATGCTCGGGCTATGGACCACGAGCGCTCACGCCGCAACCAGCACCGGCTGGTTGGCCTCATACTAGTCTGTGCCCTATTCATCCTGGCGCTGTGGTATTGACACTATAAATACCAGGGTCAGACAGAGTGTGTGTCATTCACTGTTCGACATTTGGACCAAGCATGTCATCCGTCCTACGAGCCATCCTCCCCCTTACACCTTACCAGGTGGGATTATACGTTTATGAAGATTATGTGACTCTGGTGGAAGATAGTGGCGGGGATTGGAGGGCGTCCCCTGAGACTTTATCGAATACGGTGACACTACAGCGTGATGGGTGGACTAAGTTTAAACGGGTGTTGAGCGGAGAGTTAGACGGACACCCGATCCACCTGGACAAGGCCAACTACGTATACCATACTGCGCTCTACCCACGGGTGGGACGCTACCAAGAGCCGGCTCGAAGTTTCCTCCTAACTCCCTCTCTGTGGTCAGCCTTTGAGAAAATAGGCCCTCTGGTGGACCAGTTATTTATACCCGACGATCGATCACCCCACCAATTGGCATGGGCTCATGCTATCGAACACGCACTAGATGAACCTAATGAAAAAAAGCGGATGGAGAAAATACTATATGTATAGAATGCGCAGAGGCTGGAATGACAGTGTCACCTGATGAAGCCACCCACACACACATGACGGGCCAGAACGATGAAGAAGAAGAAAAATCCGTGATGAAGCCGCGGGGCCAATGGCTGAACCCCATAAACAACTACATGAACCCGACGACGATGCCATTGATTACCCCGCTAGACTCAGTCAGCCCAATGACATGACCACCTGATCCTTTGATCTCACGGGGTTCTCCCTATAAATACGAGACAGTGAAATCTGGTACCATTCACGTACTGACCATGACGGAGCATATAGTACTGGCGTATTTCAGCTTGACCCCCGAGGTTTTCCTGCACGTGTATGCGGATAAGGTCGATATCATGGAGGAGGTGGTGGGAGACACGGACCCTACACAACCGTGCCCGGCCCACATTCGTCTGTCCGGGGAGGGCTGGACCAAATTCAAACGGGTGTTGTCTGGTGAACTGGACGGCGACCTCATCCACTTGTGTCACGATGTGTACATCCGACGCGGCCCTTTCTTTGCTCAATTGGCTCGGCTAGATGGAGGTACAGTGCATTTTACCCTTCACCCTGATCTATGGTCTGCATTGGAAGATGCCGTTGTGGATGTGGATGAAGTGCTTATCAAGCGGTCATCAGACGAGTTCGACTGGTCATTGACCATGGCCACTGTGGAAGTCCACGAAGAAAATCAGAAAGAAACTCAGGCCCAAGATATACCCGTTATAAATAAACGATAGAGCCAGGGTCCATCATCATTTTGTCACCATGAAGCGCTGGGAGAAGGTGTTGGATAACTTATACTACAGTCCCGACAGTCCGGCAGCCTATAGTGCATTGTCGGCTCTCCCTCGAGCGGCCAAACCCCAGGGGGTACAACGTGCCCAAGTCCGAGATTGGTTAAGAAGACAAGACACCTATACCTCACATCGATCTGTCCGTCGCCATTTTCTACGGAACCGGGTCATCGTGGGAGGAATAGATGCCCAGTGGCAAGCGGATTTGGTGGATATGAGCGCCTTTGCCAAACACAACGATGAGAATCGGTATATCTTGACGTGCATCGATATCCTATCCAAGTATGCGTGGGTGGTACCCATCCGGACGAAAACGGGGGCAAATCTCATAGCGGCGTTCAAAGACATCTTCAAGACCGGGCGCAAACCTTCGTATTTGCAAACCGACGAAGGCACGGAATTCCTCAACAGACCGTTCCAAGCCTTTCTCAAGAAACAGAAGGTGTTTTTCTTTCATACGTACAACGAGACCAAGGCTTCCGTGGTGGAGAGGTTCAACAGGACATTCAAAGGCCGCATGTATAAATATTTCACCTATAAGAATACAAGGCGGTGCATCGATGTTCTCCCGAAACTGGTGAGGGGTTACAATCGAGCCTATCATCGGAGTATAGAGAGAGCCCCATTACCGTGACCCAACGCAATGAAGCCCAAGTCCGGCGTGTCTTGTACCCCAGGCCATCGCAGCGAACGACGAAGGCGGTGTACAAGGTCGGCGACCCTGTACGGATCAGTAAAGTCAAGGGCAAGTTCGAGAAAAGTTACTTGCCCAACTGGAGCGATGAGCATTTCCTGATTAAACGGCGCCTACCCCGACAGCGGCGAGTCTATGAACTGGAAGATCTCCAAGGCGAAACGTTGCTGGGGACGTTTTACGACACGGAATTACAGCCTGTTGTAAAAACACAGCAAGACAACTACACGGTGGAGCAGATTTTGAAAACGGAACGTCGACGTGGCAAACTGTTTCATTTCGTAAAATGGCAAGGTTGGCCCAGTTCCTTCAATTCCTGGGTCGCGGCCAACCAGGTGAAACGACTATAAAGCCAGACACCACTGCCGTCCTCCTTCATTCCACATCCGACCACAGTGCTATGGACCAACAGCAGCTGCCTCTGAAGACAGCGTCTCGCAAAACGCGCAAAGCGCAAGTGGTCTTTTGGGTGCTATTGCTAACCCTGCTGAGTGTGTTGTACGGAGGTGTGTTTTACGACGTAGCCTATGTCAGCACGTTACTTAACCAACTGAGAACACCAGGCACCAGCGAAACGGGTCTACAGAGAGCACCAGTCGTATCGAGCCCAGTCACCACCACCACCACCACCACACCCCTGTGTACAAGCCACGTCGAGCTCTACACCTACACCAAGTACATCCACTACGTCTGAACACCTACCGGATTTCATCCCTCACAGTGAACCGACAACGACGACGACCACCCACGTTGTACCCACCCCCAGCACCATCTCTGAACGTGAACAGACAACGACGACCGACGTTGTACCCACCACCACTCCAGTTCACTCGTACGAAATTTACAAGAGCGTGTTACCACGACAACGGATACACCTCAAACCATGGACCCTCGGTGGCAGCATCCCTTCACTTGCGTCATCGCAGGACCGACGGGCTCCGGCAAAACGCACTTCGTCAGGAAGCTCCTTCAACACGCCGACAGCATGATCACTCCACCCATTGCCCGAGTCGTGTGGTGTTACGGAGAATGGCAGGAAGCGTATGCAGCAATGCCCCACATCACGTTCGTGGAAGGCCTACCCAACCTGGCCGATTTGGAACCCGACACCTTGGTGGTTGTGGATGATCTCATGGCGGAGACGGATGCACGGGTCACCCAACTCTTTACCAAAGGCAGCCATCATCGACGGCTCAGCATCATCTACATTGTGCAGAATCTGTTCAGTAAAACAAAGAACATCGGAATATCAGCTTAAATGCCCACTACCTGGTGGTCTTCAAAAACCCGAGAGATACCACTCAACTGCTGCACCTGGCGAGACAGATGTATCCCGGCCGCACACCGTTTGCGTTGGAAGCCTTTAAAGATGCCACAACCCCTCAGCACGGGTATATGCTCTTCGACCTCAAGCAAGCCACCCCCGACCACCTTCGACTACGGACCGGCATCTTTCCCGGAGAGACCCACCACGTGTACATGCAAAAATAATGTAAACACACCCACAGTGGCGCCCCCAGCTGGGGTCTGTGTGTTTGATGATGGGGAATAATAAAAAGAATGAATACCACAGCAGGGTTGACTTTGTCTGTGAGGTGGATAAAAAGGGCAGAGTTGTGGGTTCTAGCATTAGTTGTACAGGATGTCTGCGCGAGTACGGAAGCACGCTCCCACGCTCCGTGTATTGAAGACGGCCCCACCCGAGTTAGTCCGAACCATTGTACGCGGTGCGGACCCTGACCTTGTACGCTGTCTGTGCGAGATCGGGTACAACCTGTTAAAAGGCAACGTACCACTGACTCCGGCTCAGAAGACCAAGTTGGCCAAGCATAAGACAGGTCTCCGAACCCTAGTCCACAAGCGGGTCCCTCAAACACAAAAGAAAAAGGTGTTACAGAAAGGCGGCTTTCTCGGGGCCATCTTAGCACCGTTGGCCGCTTCCGTGTTGGGTCCAGTATTGGGTGGACTCTTCGGCCGACAATGAACCACACGAAAAAAATGGTCCTCGTCGAACCACGGTTCCTGCAAAACCTCCAATCACCCTACCCTGTCCAACCTACGGTGAAGACCATAAACAGCCTCGATGGAGAGATGCAACAGATCTTACAGAGACCGGGGTTAAGCGACAGTGAGAAAGTACAACGGTACAATGAGACGCTTCAACGGTACATGACGTTCATGGACCAATACAAAACCCTGTCTACCCCAGCAACAGCACCACCACCACCACCACCACCACCACCACGTGACAGACCGCTGACCTCAGCACCGCTCCAACAGCCGGGTGAGGTAGCCCCACAGCCCCACAGTGGGTGGAAGACGAAGTGCTGAAGAGTGTACCTGCCTCGTTCAAGAAACAAGCTGGCCTGGTATTACAACGGATGAAACAGAATCCTAACATGACTTGGAATGATAAAGGCGAACTCCTGGTACAGAATCAGGTGGTCCCCGGCACCCACATGACGGATTTAGTGAATGATCTGATGCGTCAACGCAGATCGCACACCGATCCTCGAGGATGGGAGGTCTTCGCTCAAGGCTTGAAAGACATGCATGTACCACAGGAATTGGTGGGGAACCCCCACCGCTGGGCCTTTATGCAGCAAACCCAGCAATCGCCGAGTCGTGCACCACGACAGATTCCACAACCTTGGGAATCCGAATGGGAACCGGAGTCACCCCCCAAAACACCACCACAACGGGCACTTTCTTTTCGCGCCTATAAAAAAACACCCTTGATCAAGACACCCCACATCTCCAGAGCCGTGACACGTAGCAAGTCAACGCGACGAACACGACGCCGCACACAACCGCCCAAGGCCTGAAAGACCTATTAAAACCAACAGCAGCAGGAGGACAGCTCAGTCGCCATGTTTTACCTGACGCTACCCAGTAACAGTTCGCTGGATGTGTTTCCTCACAACACCGTGGCCAAGTACGTCACCCAGTTACCACAACCGTTACATTTACCTGGCCGGTGGGAATGTGCCCTCGTGGATATCCAATACCCTTACTCGTGGTACAACGTGCGAGCCAATGAAGTGTGGTACGAGGTCACCTACGCAGGCGAAAACACCCGGCTCACCCTGCCCGAAGGCCAATACGATACCCCCAAAGAGTTCATGGGTGGGCTGTCAAGACTGATGCATGATGAGGCGCTACGGGGGGTGACGGATAGTGCAGCACGCCGCATGGCCTTGCGCTTCAAGAGAAACGTGTTCTTCGTTGTCAACGTACACAACGACAAGGCACAGCTTACCGTCACCGATACCATGAATGTGAAACTCAGTCCTACACTACAGCAAATGCTGGGTTTCGATCTACAGACGTTCGCTGGTCCCACCCAACACCATGGCGAGATGCCGATGGATATGAAGTCGGGTATGTACGGACTCTACGTCTACTCGGACGTGGTGGACAACCACATCGTGGGCGATATCAACACACCTCTGTTACGGGTGGTCCCCATTAAAAAGACGTATGGCGATCAAGTCACCCACAGTTTCAACCATATCATGTACCTGCCCGTACGACATACCGATATCAACACGATCACGGTGGATATAAGAGATGACACGGGACGAGCGGTGGCATTCGAACGAGGAAAAGTGGTGCTGACACTTCATTTTCGACAAGCACGTGCTCCCCACTTTGCATAATGAAAGTACCTTACGAGTGCGATGCACGCAGCTATGCTGACTATTATGCCCAACAGGCCGGGGGTGGCTTTCCGGTCTTTAGCGGTGCACGCATGCAACGAGGACATGGACTGGGGAACATACTCGGCAGCATTGTGAAAACGTTCCTGCCCTTGGTGACGCGTGGGGTGAAAGCAATCGGCAAACAAGCGGTACGCAGTGGACTGCAAGTGGCCGGTGATGTCTTGGGGGGTACGGCACCCCGACAAGCCTTGAAACGACGGGCCAAAGAAGCGGGAGGCGTCTTGGTGGCCAAAGCACAACGCACCGTAGGGAATAAAAGAGCTGCCCCACCGAGATCACGCACCAGTCGACGATCGACCCAGCGACGATGCACATCCAAGAAGACCCGGGATATCTTTTCTTAAAACATGGCCTTAATCCACGCCGAGTCCTGCCCCTCCACCAACAGTGAATTTGATTTGTGGACCGCGCCGCCCACACAAACCAGTGTCGAACAAGGATTATGGTGGAGCATCTCCCGCTCTCCAGCATCAACGAAACCGGGCCCATCGAGTTCACCATCAGTAATGCGGATACGGCCTATGTGGATTTAGCCCATACCTACTTGTATGTGAAAGCCAAGGTGGTCAATGGAGCTGGCACCAGAATCGCTGACTAAGCAACGGTGGGCCCGACGAATCTCTGGCTGCACTCGATGTTTCAGCAGGTGGATATTTTTCTCAGCGACAAACTCATCAGTGACTCCACCAACACGTACCCCTATCGAGCCTACATCGAGACACTGTTGTCGTATGGCCGAGAGGCTAAAAAATCTCAGCTGACAACCGCTTTATTCTATAGGGACACGGCCGAGCACATGGACACGGCGGACAATGGGGGATATAACAAACGGAAGGCTTTCACTGCGAACAGTGCCTCGGTGGATATGATGGGTCGACTGCATGCAGACATGTTCATGCAAGACCGGTACCTCTTGAACAAGATGCCCATCAAAATCCGACTGATACGGGCGCCTCCCACCTTCGCCTTGATGGCCACTAACGTAGAGGGGCATGTAGCGGACTATAAGATTGTCATCCAAGACGCAGTCCTGTATGTCCGAAAAGTGAAACCGAATCCTGCCGTTCAATTGGGACACATGAAAGCCTTGGAAACAAAACCAGCCCAGTACCCTATCCGACGTGTGCAAACCAAAGTGTTCTCTGTGCCTGCTGGAAATATGGGCGCCAACAAAGAAAACCCGTTCCTGGGGGAACTACCCAAGCGATTGATCCTGGCCTGTGTGGAAAATACCAGTTTCAGCGGAGCCTACCCAGAGAATCCGTTTGACTTTAAACATTTCGGCATCAATTTTGTGGCCCTGCGTGTGGATGGACAACAGGTGCCAGCCACGGCCTTAACCCCGAACTTTGCGCGGAGGAATTTCATTCGAGCCTATCAGAGCCTGTTTACAGCCACCGGTCAAATCAACCAGGACGAAGGGAATATGATCAGTCGGGAGGACTGTGGGGGGCCTAATCGTGTATTTGCGCCTAATCGTGTCAGCGCCAAATTGTGTAACAAAATTGCGCCTAATAACGTGTTGCGCCTAATCGTGTAGGAAATTTGCGTTTAATGGTGGAACTGCGCCTAATCGTGTACGAAATTTGCGCTTAATTGTGGAACTGCGCCTAATCGTGTACGGAATTTGCGCCTATTTGTGTAAATGCGCCTAATCGTGTAAGGAGGTTACGTCTAATCATGTAACTGCTCCTAATCATTTGAACGATCTTGCGCCTAATTTTGCGTTGCGCCTGATCGTGTAGAAAAATTGCTCCTAATTGTGGAACTGCGCCTAATCGTGTAGGAGATTTGCTCCTAATTGTGGAAATGCGCCTATTCGTGTGACAAATATGCTCCTGATTGTGGAACTGCGCCTAATCGTGGAAATC
Organism: Hanleya hanleyi; assembly: GCA_036873755.1. Classification (NCBI taxonomy): domain Eukaryota; kingdom Metazoa; phylum Mollusca; class Polyplacophora; order Lepidopleurida; family Hanleyidae; genus Hanleya; species Hanleya hanleyi. The sequence continues at coordinate 31,878 of JAVTVY010002551.1, forward strand.
ATTGTGCGCCTAATTATGCGTTGCGCCTAATCGTGTAAAAAATTTGCGTCTAACTGTGGAAATGCGCCTAATTGTGTATAGAGGCTGCGCCTAAACGTACACAACGTGAAGACATAAGTAGTATGTAAAGGACGGATACAGTCAACTTGACCTTTCGTCATTTTTGGCGTGGTCACTATAGTTCCGGGACTCCCGGTCACGTGGCCTTCGGGGCATGTATTCCTCCTCGGTGATGCGGTCTGGCGGTGATGCGGTTGCGGGGAAAATGCCTCGGTGGACAGAATGTAGTCCCAAATACGTGGGAGCGGGGAGAAATTCTCCTGCAATCTTTGCCAATCTTCGGGACATTTTGGGGCGAGAGGAGCCCCTGGTCAACCGATTGGGTCGAGTGAGGTGTCAAAGTGGAGCGCTCGTCCAGGGTGATCAAGTCATGGGTGGATGCATGCAAATTGGGGATTTGCCACAAAAATATGAAAAGCGGAACACGGACTTTATCCCTAAAATAGGGGAAAACTCCTATCAACAAGGGCCAAAAGGGCTAATATCGGTCTCCGGCTTATCGGGCCTGCCTATCAAGTCATGGGTGGGTGTAGGTAAAAATAAGACTTGTCTGCGAAAATATAAAATGCGGAACACGGACTTTACCTCAACAATAGGAGAACGATTCGAACATTTGCATCTATAGGGGGAAATGACTGTATGGAGTATGAGGGTGGTCATTGTTTGTGGATTTTACTGTGGGTTGTGGGGTCTTGTTTTCTTCGTCTCACCACGTAAAACATGATGAGAATGGTTCCGGAGCTAAGCGGTGATATTTTTCGAAAAATCCTGGTACCAAGTAGGTCTGTATTTTGGCCCATACTTGCTCAGTGGATAGGTCTATACTGGAAAATTTACTCCTGGACATTGCGATATGGGTTGTGTGATCTTGTTTTCACGTCTCACCACGTAGAACACGATGGGCGGGGTACCGAAGCTAAGCGGTGAAATTTTTCGAAAGGTTCACGGAGGTCTGGATAGGCCCATAGGCCTACTGGCTATGTGGATAGGTCCATACTGGGCAAGTCGCATATGTTCATTGCGATATGGGTTGTGGGATCTTGTTTTTCACGTCCCACCACGTATAACACGATGGGAGGGGTCTCGAAAATAAGCGGTGAATTGTTTTTGAAAAGTCCAGGTACCGGGTAGGTCTGTATATTGGCCCATACTAGCTCAGTGGATAGGTCCATACTGGGAAATTTACTCCTGGACATTGCGATATAGGTTGTGGGATCTTGTTTTTCCCGTCTCGTCAAGTATAACACGATGGGCGGGGTCCCGAAGCTAAGCGGTCACTGCCCGTTTGTGTAGTGGTCTAGGTGAGCCCCTAGTGGTCCGATGGTGTCGTATGAGGTCTTATTTTCGAAGTCCTCGTAGAGGAGCACCCGACTGGACTAATGTATCGTCCGTTTTCGTTATTCTGCGCATGCACAATCTGGTCGTAGTATAGAAACAGACATTCTGCGGGTGCGTAGAGGTGTGTTTGGAGTAGGAATGGACCACTATTGGTCCAAATGAGTCGTGGGATGTGTCAAAGTCAAG
>JAVTVY010002552.1:0-32466 GCA_036873755.1 Hanleya hanleyi
GTTGCAAATACTCCTCATTTTTGTGAGCTTTGCAAAATACATCTAGCTATTCCGGTTAAATCAAAATACTCCAAGTATTCCTTCAAGGCTGTCCTTATTGGCGGATTAAATCAACTTGAACAAATGACCAGTGGTCTGCAATTTATATGAATATTAGCTGAGATATTTTAGCTCTTGCGAACTAGTGCCTGTGATTTTGAGGAACAAAAGATATTTGTTTACAGTTTGTGACAGTAAGCTTAAAGGGGTCACGAGCGTCCTCGGTCAAAACAAAATACAAGTCGGTGTTTTCTGCTCAAGTCCTACTTGAGCTCAAGTTCATACTACATTAAATTGTTGGTGAAGTATCTAGGGTTTTTTCTGTTACAACGGATGTTAAAGCGCTGTTGAAGTTGTCACAGATGGTAAATTCTGATCCGTGATTATCATTTCCGTGTGCACCGGTAATTGGTTGTGCTGATTGGAATGCCCATAATTTCCCCTTTGTTCGGTTTCGCGACGTTCGTGTTACATGAAGGCTGCTGTGTACCGTGTTGAAATTTACCGCGTCATGTATCACAATATTTGCATACTGGAGCTACACGCTGAGGCGATCACGTAAATTATTCCGATTTAACATACGAATAAGGTTCTGCAGGCAGCCTTGATTCTTTTTGTGTAAATCGTTGGTCGAGATTATATATAAATCCCCTGCCTCGGACCACTTCACGCTCTTGTTGTTGAAGTGACTTAGCGTCTTCACGATGCTCTGTATTTGTCTTACAGGTAGGTGGTTTGCTATTCTCTACCATGTATTGGATCGTATATTTACTATAATGTTCTTCCCGTACATTTGTATAAAGTAAGCATATATACGTCGTTTACGAATAACGTTGATAGCGTCTCTAAAGCGTCCGTTGTCTCATAAAGCATGTGTGAATTGAATTGACGCTCTTGGTGTTGGAGTGACTTAGCGTCTTCACGATGCTCTGTATTTGTCTTACAGGTAGGTGGTTTGCTATTCTCTACCATGTATTGGATCGTATATTTACTATAATGTTCTTCCCGTACATTTGTATAAAGTAAGCATATATACGTCGTTTACGAATAACGTTGATAGCGTCTCTAAAGCGTCCGTTGTCTCATAAAGCATGTGTAAATTGAATTGACGCTCTTGGTGTTGGAGTGACTTAGCGTCTTCACGATGCTCTATATTTGTCTTACAGGTTGTACACCTGTTACGCTAAAGGATGAATAAAGTCGGACTTCAAACCGCACTTCAAACTGTGTCCAAGAGTTGTCATTACGCAATATGGCACCTGTCCGTACACGAATAAAACCCGTAACCGTGACAATGGCGCCCGATAGACGATGTGGCTGTTGAGCGATACTCGCGATTCAACACAAATGAACTCCTTCCAGTGACTAAACACAAACACTATGTTCGTAGTAGACAAGACGGTACTCTTCACAATAGACATATTCACATTTGAATCGAAACAATAACTGCAATCTGCATGGAGACGATAGCTAGCAATATTCTATCCACAACCTCTGGCGACAAGCATCTCTCCTTTGCAGGACACCTGTCCCCCATCGGGCGCCATTGTCACGGAGGTGGAAGGTGTTCGTGCACGGGCGGGTATCAAATACATTAACTCAAGACAGAGTGTGGTTCCTAATCTTGGTAACTTTATTACTCGGGTGGGAAACCTGGAAGACAAGCACAAGGTTTCGTGAAGAAACTCAAATCACTCCATCGAGCAAATGCGTTACTCGTAATTACTGCATTAGCATTACATTAGCAGTAGTATACACCGAGCATTTCGAGCCAAAAGCGCTTCACTGCGCATGCGCAGAACCTTTTGTGACGTCACAGCGACCTGTTTTGGGGCGGTTTTGGGGCGGTGTGCGCATGCGTGTGGTTGGTGGGATGGAGGTGGTGGTGGGTTTAAGATGGCGGCTGTGGTTGGTGGGATGGAGGTGGTGGTGGGTTTAAGATGGCGGCTGTGGTTGGTGGGATGGAGGTGATGGTGGGTTTAAGATGGCGGCTGTGGTTGGTGGGATGGAGGTGGTGGTGGGTTTAAGATGGCGGATTGTAGAAAAACGTATAAAAGCAGGCGATTTTTAGGGGTGGGGTGTATTCATTGCACTACCTGCCTGATTGACCTCACCAGCCTACCTGCCTGATTGACCTGACCAGCCTGTCTGCCTGCCTGTCTGCTTGCCTATCCGCTTGTATGAGACGAATGCATGAGACGTGGAGAAGATTTTCCCTGGGATCCAGCAGCACCTCCGGTTGAAGTCTTGCCTGAAGACGAGCGTGTCAGGGACATTTATCGACGTCACTGGGCTACCATACGCCATTGTTTACACCGTGACCGTCGTCTATTGAACTTGTATAACTTTCGATTGCAGGACCTCACGTATTTGTCTACCTATGCCGAGAATATTTTCACAGATCAGGTGACAGCGTTCAAGTTGAATATGACATTCGGGTACATTTTACGGCACAAGGAGACGGACCAAGTGCGGTATTATTATCCCAGCAATAATACCTATGTGTTTGATCAGCCGTTCACGGTGACGGATGCGATTTCTCTGGAGCCACTCATCGACCAACTGACTACGTTGGATCCATTGGAATGGGCCCGGTTGCAACGCCCCAATACCCAATGGCTTGTGGAAATGGTGACTAACGTCACATTTTTCGTCACCAAAATGAGAGATCATCCTATCGGTGCTCCTGTACTACTACCCCCGTGGTTGCTTCATCGAAAAGGCCTGTATGCATTAACAGGAGGGGCAAATGGGCCCTACAAAGACCGGAAATGTCTGTTTCGGTGTTTGGCCGTGCATGTGGACGCGTGTGACCCCCAGGCTTGTGACACAGTGGCCAATGACTATTGGGAACAGTATTTACAGCAGCAAGACTTGGATAAGCGGCACTTCCGTGGAGTTCCGTTCAAGAATTTGGATGACGTGGAAACACTGTTCAACATCAATATCTTTGTATACCGATTACGATGCGAGGAGGATACATTTGTGGCTGAATTGGTTCGTCGTTCAACAGAACGGTATGCTGCTACGATGAAAGTCAATGTGTTCGACGACAATGGCGTGAGTCATTTTTCGCTGATCAACAATATGAGCCAGTACGCTCAGTCTTTCAGTTGTGCCCAATGCCATCGGGTGTTTCACCGTTCCTCCAACTTACATCGCCACGAGAAAATCTGTGACAACAGTGTCAAGCGAGTATATCCGGGTGGTGTGTATCATAATACGCCTACTATTTTCCAGGAACTGGCCGATGAGGGTGTGATCATACCGCAGGCAGATCGTTATTTTCCCTACCGGGCGTGTTACGATTTTGAGGCCCTGTTGGAGCCCATGGACATGTTTTCAGCGAAAACGCAGTGGACGCAGCGCCATATTCCTCTGAGTGTGAGTATTTCCAGCAACGTACCTGGCTATGACGCTGCACCGGTGTGTTTCGTGTCCACGGGGGATTCCCATGAGTTGATCACCCGCATGATGGAGTATTTACAGGAAGTCAGTGCGGCTAGTACAGAACTATTGGTGTCCAAGTTCCAGGACGTACTGGACCAACTGGACGATCGAATTCCTATACCGGGTGTAGCGTTTAGTGACGATGAAGAGTCCGAGTCGGAGTCGGAGTCGGAGTCGGAGCCCGAGTCGCAGCCCCTGCAGTCGCAGGATGTGCCTTTACCGAAACCGTATGCGGAGAAATTGAAAGTGCGCTTCCTACAATATCTAGGCCAGTTACCGGTGCTAGGCTTCAACTCGGGACGCTATGATTTGAACATGGTGAAGGAATTTCTTTACCCCTACTTGGCCCAGGCCAATACCATGAAGTCCATCATCAAGAAGATCAATAATCATATGGCCCTCACTACCACATCACTGCATTTCCTGGATGTACGGAACTACTTAGCTCCTAATTGTAGCTATGATCAGTGGGTCAAGGCGTATAACTGTGCCCAAACCAAAGGGAGGTTCCCTTACACGTATATATCAACGCTCGACCGTTTGCAGGAAACACAGTTGCCACCCCGGGATGCCTTCTTTGATGATTTGAAGCAAGTGGAATGTCCGGAAGACACGTACCGTGAACTACAGCAGGTATGGAACGATCAACATATGCACACCTTGCGAGATTTCCTGATATGGTATAATAACCTAGATGTGGTTCCTTTCCTGGAAGCGGCCGAGAAAATGGTGCAACTCTTTCGTCGCCAAATGCACGTCGACATCTTCAAGGAGTGCTTGAGTTTACTGGGTCTGGCGCTTCGCCATCTTTTTCAAGAGTGTGCTACGTACTTCTCGCTGATACAGCAAAAAGATGCAGACATGCATGATTGTCTAAAGCAGAACATTGTCGGCGGACCGAGTCTTATTTTTCACCGTTATCACGAGAAGGATGTCACTACTCTCCCCAGTGGAAAACCCTGTGCTAAGATCATCGGTTTCGATGCGAATGCCTTGTACCTGTGGTCGCTGGCCCAACCTATGCCCAGTGGCCATTATACACGTTGGGTGGCGGAAGGTGGGCATTTTACACCGCAACGTACACCCTACAAGCATCTGGCTGATCAGTGGTTGGATTGGGAAGCCTATCGACGGGCAATTATATACGACACCAGACCAACGCCACAGAGAAGCGGATAGGAGATCGTCGACTCCCCGTCGATAGGTTTGCCCTGGTGGGTAGGACACCGACCGTATTTCAATTTTACGGTTGCTATTGGCACGGCCACGGATGCCATTTCAGCGCTGGACGCTTCAACGAACGACGTGGAAAAACACCGGAAGAATTACGGGAAGAAGTGGTGGAGAACGCTGATTATGTGAAAGAGAGAGGATACCATCTGATTGAAATGTGGGAGTGTGAATTTCACACGATGTGCCAGGCCCTGCCCCATTTACGACGTTTCCTAAAAGAGCGCGAGTACCCCTTGAGTCGTCGGCGACTCCTGAGTCTGCCACAGATGTTCGACGTCATTCGTTCGGGGGACCTCTACGGCTTTGTCGAATGTGATTTGCATGTTCCCGACACTCTCAAGCCTCTCTTCGCCCAGTGTCCTCCCATCTTTAAGAACACGCTGGTGGGTCGGGATGATATTGGGGACACCATGAGGGCCTATGCGGAGCAACACGAGTGTTTGCCTCAACCTCGACGGATGTTGATTGGTAGTATGTGGCCCGACAAAATCTTGCTGGGCACTCCCTTACTGCAGTGGTACATGAACCACGGTTTGGAAATTACCCAAATATACCAAGTGATACAGTACGTACCCGACGCTTGTTTTGCGGAGAATGCCGACATCGTGACGTCGGCCCGTCGTCAAGGTGACCAATACCCGAGTGAGGCCATCATCGGTGAATGTTGGAAGTTGACGGGCAATGGTTATTATGGAAAAACGGTCACGAACCAGGATAAGCACGTGAACGTGAACATTTGTACTACTGCCCAAGCCCGCAAAAAAGTGAATTCTCCTCTGTTTCGGTCCGTGGAGGTCATCGATGACGACACCTATGAAGTCACTTTAGCCAAGAAGACTATCCGTTACAACCTACCCCTGCAGATTGGATGTATGGTATACCAGGTGGCCAAGCTCAGGATGCTGCAGTTTCTGTATGATTTCATGGGTGTGTATTTTAATCCATCAGACTGGCAACTCATGGAGATGGATACCGACTCGGCCTACATGGCCGTCTCTAATGCGGATTGGGAGTCCCTGGTGAAACCGGAGTTACGTACTCAGTATGAAGCGGAACGCGACCAGTGGCTACCTCGACGTGACCATTACCAGTACGATAAGCGTACGCCGGGCCTCTTCAAGCTGGAGTGGAGTGGGGATGCTATGATTGGTCTCTCCTCCAAGACGTATTACTGTTACGGGGGAGACGAAAATAAGTTTAGCTGCAAAGGGGTGAGCCGGCGCGATCCCAACATCGACAAAGCTTTGTACTTGAACGTGCTGCAAAGCCAGGCCAGTGCCAGTGGCACTAACCGAGGATTTCGGGTGGTGGATCACCAGATGCGGACGTACATTCAGCAACGAGACGCCTTTACTTTCTTTTACCCGAAACGGAAAGTGTTGGCCGATGGTGTGAGCACCACTTACTTGGACTTGTGAACGGAACACACACTATAACTGTTGATACACCAGTTAAAAAAACTGTAAAAGTCAGGATGGCCGAGTGGTCTAAGGCGCCGGTATTAAGTGCTGGTCGGCGAAGAGCTGGCGTAGGTTCGAATCCTACTCCTGACAGAACTTTTTTGTACCTTAATCCTACCACCACTACTATTCTATTTGTACCTATTCTATACATTCTTGTGGACTTAAATAAAAAAAAATAAGTCAAAACCCCATCATTTTTTGTGTTTTTTCATCAATTTTTATTCAACATCAATGAACGTCAGAACAACAACGTCATAACAATAACGTGATAATAAAAAAAAACAAGTGGCCTGCGCGCAGTGCATTTTTAAGTTAACCAGAGAAATGGAGCATGCACATTAAAACGAGAGGCCGTCCAGTCATATGAGGTGCGTGTATACGGTGAGTGAAGAGACTCGTCCAACACGTATAGATTATGTTTATGACTATAAGTTCTAGGTAACCCATCAAGGTTAGAATGCAAGAGCACTATAGTAAAAATAGAGAGCCAATGAAATCAGCCTACAGACCAAGTACGTGTTTTTTGGTCTAGGTTTGGAGCAGGCATTTCATTGAGGTACGTGTATACGGTGAGTGAAGAGACTCGTCCAACACGTATAGATTATGACTATAAGTTCTATGAGCATAATGCATGAAACTGGCTTTGAACACCGTATTAGCCAATCAGTGGCCTGAGAATGAGCCAAAGGTAACCCATCCATGTCCAGAAAACATTACTCCGGGTGTACAAGAACCCAGATGTAGGTGGCGCGGACGTCGGCGAAAGCACACCGTGAGTACCCCAATTCGATTGGCTGATTGTTCGACCGCTGATTGGTTCTTTTTCTCGACCGCTGATTGGCTCTTTTTTCTCGACCGCTGATTGGTCCAAATGGACCTGCCCATCTTTCCCAGGTTCATTTACAATCCCCTTTTTTGTGCTCAAGCTCTGACTATAGCGATGTCGCAACATTGTCTCATTGGACATTGGACCGTTTGACCTGGAGGTGACCCTTTGACCTTTTGACCCGCGTCCGCGCGGGCACTGCCGGGGATGACGCGTGCACTTCCGGAGAACCCGCGCGCGCGCGCGCGCTCGCGCTGCGGGGCGGGGCGGGGCGGGAAAACACCCCGGAGGGTTGAACGTTGGAACTCTTCTGGGTTTGGAGGTAGTTTTAGTGAAAACCGGAAGTGACGTCACAACCCCACCACGTGACCTGCGCAGCAGAATGGATACGACACCCTAGTGTAACTCCCTCACCTAGGCTTCACATGGATACCTCACTCGATCCCATCGACCCACTAGGGGCCCACCACCACCCCAACACGTCTATTTCTATACTACGGCCAGACTGCGCATGCGCAGAATGCCGATAGTTCAACCCCACTCCCAGCCCATCAGATGCCCCTTCACGAATGCTTCACTTTGATACCTCACTCGACCCCATTGGCCCATTAAGGGCTCCCCTAACTCCAACACGTCTACCGGGATCCATACAGGGTCCTGTTTTCGACACTAGGTGACCACATCCCGACAAAAATGGCCAGTTTTCGACACCGGATGTGCCGCCATCTTGAACATACGTGCCGCCATCTTGGATATGTCCCATAATGCACCGGGTCAAAATACTCGCTTCTGATTGGACGAGAGCTCGGAGACGGATTTGAAATACTCGCTTCTGATTGGACGAGAGCTTCGCACACCCAACCCATCAGATGCCCCTTCACCTAAGCTTCACATGGATACCTCACTCGACCCCATTGGTCCATTAGGGGCTCCCCTAGCTCCAAAACGTCTACGTCCATACCCTTGGGCCACCGCGCATGCGCAGAATGCCACTAGTTCAACCCCACACCCACTCCTTCAGATGCCCCTTCACCTAAGCTTCACTTTGATACCTCATACGACCCCTTTGGACCAGTAGTAACTCCCCTAGCTCCCAACACGGCTATTTCCATACCCTTGGGCCACCGCGCATGCGCAGAATGACGCTAGTTCAAACCCGCTAGTCCAGTCAGATGCCCCTTCACATAGGCTTCACTTTGATACCTCACTCGACCCCATCGGACCAGTAGTAACTCACCTAGCTCCCAACACGGCTATTTCCATACCCTTGGGCCACCGCGCATGCGCAGAATGACGCTAGTTCAATCCGCTAGTCCAGTCAGATGCCCCTTCACCTAGGCTTCACTTTGATACCTCACTCGACCCCATCGGACCAGTAGTAACTCACCTAGCTCCAAAATGTCTATGTCCATTTGCAGTTCATGGTCATAGACGATGAGGATGACCTCAGGCGTGAGTTGGAAGAAGGCGAGCTCCGTTCCGTGCGCTGCCATAGTGGTGAATGACAAAACACCGACCAGGCAAAGGTGTATATATCGATTCTTGCTAATGACTCGTGAGTAAAAAAAAAAAAAAAAAAAAACCCTATTCGGGCTGTAATGTTATTCCTTTTACATGTAAAAGTAGTAACATGTCGCACAGGGTCGCCAACGACAGTGACAAATATCTGCAATCATGCAAAAACATTCCTCCCCCTCTTTCTAGTCCAAGCCCCTGTGCTGGTTCAATAATTTCAATCCGTTATTTCATCGTAATAAAATTCGTATCGTATCGTATCGTACCCGTACCCTGTTCTAGAAAATAATTAAATTGAGATTACAATGCAATTTTGTAGGCTCGCTCCAAGATAAATATACTTCAGAACATTTGCGACGCTACATCTGCGTGTCATTTGTGCCTGGACTGTAACAATTAAGAATTCGCTCACAGGTCGGAGAGAAGGCAACATTGAAATCGTCTCCAGATGCTTCACCGGTCTATTGGTTATTAGCAGATGACCCCTCAAGCCGATAGAAATTCCATTCTCAGTGCCTGTAACGGCCGCTAGATGGCGTCATCCACAGCGCACCAAAATCATTCGCAACTCTGCACGCTGGCCCCGCACTGAAACGGAGGCTATTTTTTCTATAGTTTTCTTTCGATAAACCAGCTACAATTTTCAGGGTGATATTATAAGGCTGTGAGCAACATACTTGACGTATTTTTACCCAGGAAAACCGATTTATTTCCAGTGTACCGGGTTTTCCACACTACCACACCATAACGTTACGCGTCTAAAAATCGATAAAATCATTAAAAATAGTGGCTTAGTCTACCGCTACCCTGCTAAATTTTTAAATGCTACACCATCAGTTGCCCCAGTTCAACTTGAAATAAAATTTATACGTGCACTCGTACTTATTGCAAAATCACACCCGTTTAAAATTGGAAAAGAAACACAAAAATATTTCTCCAGCGTAAGTGATCACAAAAAAAATATAAAAATTTCGCTGAGGTCCGCGCAATTTTTATAAAAGCCAGCGGGAGCATGATGTGGGGCATTCCAACATCTTTCACAGACATCAGAAAAGACGTATCAACATTTGAAGAAAAATGAACCGCCGTGTTATGAACCGCCGTGTAGCAGCCAAGATGTCGACCACAAAGGATTCGGAGGGAATGACAGCAGCACGCAGGGAGAGAGAGAAAATGGTGAAGGACGTCAAAGATTTCTGGCTCAGAGAACTTCAAGGCTGGTGCCAACAAGTGGACAACCATTTCAATCAACAAGTGGCCAGGATTCTCCGCGTCCTCATCGTGTTAGCACGAACCGTAACGGATGAGGAGTGGTTGGTGCACTTGAAAGCGGCGATGGAGGAGTTGTATCCACCACCCCCACGACAACAACAAGAGCCCCCAGTCGTGGAGCCAGAATATGTGGATATAGCAGAAATACCACCCGCACGCTTCATACAAGACCTTCCGATTACTGACCACGAAGAGGGAAACCACAGGTACCAACTGAGGCCGTACAGCTATTTCTCCGTGAGCAACATGTAAGGGAGTAGACAGGAAAACTCCCCACTGAAGAAAACAGGGTGAACAAATTGAACTCAAAAGGCCCTTTTCAGGGCCAACCATTGCTTTCGAAAGAGAGCTTCTAACTTGGCACAAATTCAAATCACAGGTCCTCCATAATCCCCTCTTTATTCTATAGTATTAGCAAACTGCAACACCAAAAAACAATCCCTGCCCGATTAACGGTCCTTTTGAGGACCAATCTCTTACTTACAAACACATAGGTTTTTTTTTTTTTTCTCAGTGTTTTAGGGCTAACCATGCAAAAATTTGGTGCAAAATGAGCGGCATAACAGCACAGGGGCTTGGACTAGAAAGAGGGGGAGGGGAGGGGAGTGTTTTTGCATGATTGCCGATATTTGTCACTGTCGTTGACGACCCTGTGCGACATATTACTGCTTTTACACATCGGTAAAAGGAATAACATTACAGCCCGAATCATAACGGACTGAAATTATTGAACCAGCACAGGGGCTTGGACTAGAAAGAGGGGGAGGGGGTTGTTTTTGTCGTTGGCGACCCTGTGCGACATATTACTACTTTTACACATCGGTAAAAGGAATAACATTACAGCCCGAATCATAACGGACTGAAATTATTGAACCAGCACAGGGGCTTGGACTAGAAAGAGGGAGAGGGTTTGTTTTTGTCGTTGGCGACCCTGTGCGACATATTACTACTTTTACACATCGGTAAAAGGAATAACATTACAGCCCGAATCATAACGGACTGAAATCATTGAACCAGCACAGGGGCTTGGACTAGAAAGAGGGGGAGTGGAGGGGTGTTTTTGCATGATTGCAGATATTTGTCACTGTCGTTGACGACCCTGTGCGACATGTTACATCGGTAAAAGGAATAACATTACAGCCCGAATCATAACGGACTGAAATTATTGAACCAGCACAGGGGCTTGGACTAGAAAGAGGGGTGGGGGGAGGGAGATGTTTTTGCATGATTGCCGATATTTGTCACTGTCGTTGACGACCCTGTGCGACATGTTACATCGGTAAAAGGAATAACATTACAGCCCGAATCATAACGGACTGAAATTATTGAACCAGCACAGGGGCTTGGACTAGAAAGAGGGGGAGGGGGTTGTTTTTGTCGTTGGCGACCCTGTGCGACATATTACTACTTTTACACATCGGTAAAAGGAATAACATTACAGCCCGAATCATAACGGACTGAAGTTATTGAACCAGCACAGGGGCTTGGACTAGAAAGAGGGGGAGGAGAGGTGTTTTTATATGTGTGTGTGTGTGTGTGGGAGTTGGTGTTATTTTTTTATTTTGTGCTTTTCAGTTTAGAAGTTTTCCCTTTCGGAAAGATGAGGGGGCTCTAAAAAGAGCCTTTGGAAGATGTAAGACATTACATCGTTGGGGCCAGGTGGCGTTGTCTTCTCACAGTACACACTGGGCATATCAAGGTTATGAATTCACACACTAGGGGTTTGTAATCGTCCGGACACTCTGGTATTTGGGCATGTTGATGTATACAAGCTACACACAAGGCTTGATGTCCACAGGGGAAAATAGCGTATTTGGCAAAGTGGTTACAGCATTTCACGCAGCGTAAATAGGATGCTGCTTGGCATTCTGTGTTGGCTGCCAGTGTTGTTGTTGTTATTACGGAAGCGTAGTGGATCACGTCTTCGTTTTCTTTTTTGCTTATTTTTCTTGTGTTCTCTCTTATTCTGTTTTTTCTTGCGTCTTTTCTGTTTTTTCTTGCGTCTTTTCTGTTTTTTCTTGTGTCTTGTCTATTTGTTCTTGCCTGTTTTCTGAGTTTTCTTGAGTCTTTTGTGTTCTCTCTTATTCTGTTTTTTCTTGAGTCTTTTCTGTTTTTTCTTGAGTCTTTTCTGTTTCTTCTTGAGTCTTTCCTCTTCTCCTTTTTTGCTTGTCCTTCGCCTTCTTGGCTTTCTTCTACTTCTTGTCCTTCGCCTCCTTCTTGTCCTTCTTGTCCTTCGCTGCCTTCTTCTCCTTCTTGTCCTTCTTCTGTTTCTGTTTCTGTTGTTTCTTCTTCTGTTTCTTCTTCTGTTTCTGTTTTTTGTTCTTCTTCCGTTTCTCGTGCTTCTTGTTCTCCTTTAGCTTGGAGGCTTTGTTGTTTCAACATATCTTGTAGCACTCGGTCGATGTCGTCAAAACATTGGTATTCGACTGTGGTAAGATCCGGTGTCGCTGCTGGGGGGTCTTGATTAGGGTGGTCCTGGGGTTCGTCTGTGGTAAGATCCGGTGTCGCTGCTGGGGGGTCTTGATTAGGGTGGTCCTGGGGTTCGTCTTTAAATAAGTCTCCTATAATAGCATCGATCCATGGCTCGTCATGTACCATATCGATGGCTCCGAGCAGTTGTAGTTCATTATCATCATCATGATTTGTCATCAAGTCTGGTATGTCAATATCCATGATTTCAGCCAACAGGGATGACTCCATGACAGGCTCATCAAATTTGATACGTCTTTTCTGATGTCTGTGAAAGATTTTGGAATGCCCCACATCATGCTCCCGCTGGCTTTTATAAAAATTGCGCGGACCTCAGCGAAATTTTTAAATTTTTTGTGTGCTCACTTACGCTGGAGAAATATTTTTGTGTTTCTTTTCCAATTTTAAACGGGTGTGATTTTGCAATAAATGCGAGTGCACGTATAAATTTTATTTCAAGTTGAACTGAGGCAACTGATCGTGTAGCATTTAAAAATTTAGAAGGGTAGCGGTAGACTAAGTCACTATTTTAATGATTTTATCGATTTTTAGACGCGTAAAGTTATGGTGTGGTAGTGTGGAAAACCCGGTACACTGGAAATAAATCGGTTTTCCTGGGTAAAAATACGTCAAGTATGTTGCTCACAGCCTTATAATGTCACCCTGAAAATTGTAGCTGGTTTATCGAAAGAAAACTAGGAAATTTTATCCTTGGGGCTACGGTAACACAGCACTATACAGTGTGCAAGCAAAAATGTGAGTACAGCTATGGGTGTCAAATGGGGAGTGAGTTACCGTAACTCAAGGATAAAAAAAAAAAAAAATCCTAGTTTTTTCTTTCGATAAACATGCTGCAGTGAACTCACATTTATTGCAAAAAATGAGACCCGTTTTAAAGTTGGGAAAATAAAACACAAATTTTTTTAGCAGATACTACCATCTTGGACCCACTGCCACAGGCCGCCATCTTAAACCCACCACCACCTCCATCCCACCAACCACAGCCGCCATCTTAAACCCACCACCACCTCCATCCCACCACCCACAGAACGCCTAGACTATAAATAACGCGTAGTATGTTGCCATTTATTCACAACTACAATCATGGGTACAAGACGAAGGCTATTCACCGATCCGAGAGACCCTAGAGGACCTAGAGAACACAGAGAGGTGATTACGAGTGGGGATGAACATAACGATGGTGGAGTGGCAATAATTACAAGCTTTCAGCAGGTTATTGCCGACGAAACGATGATACGGCGAAGTGAAGAACAACTGGAAGAGCTGCGGAGGGAGGCAATGGAAGAAGATGCGAGGTTGATAAGACAGCGAATTCAAGAACAAGACCAAGAAATCAGGAGGGTGGTGATGGAAGAAGAAGATCAGGATATAACTGATGAAGAAGAAGAACTCCCCTGGTTAAACAGTAACAGACCTCCAGCAAATACAACGGCTACGCAAACTCCGATTATAACGACGTCGGCTTCCGAAACAACGTCGGCTACCGAGTCGGCTACCGAAACAACAACACCACAACCACCACCATGCTCTTGGGCCGAGGTAACCCGCCTGAACGAACAGATTAATCACATGAGACAAGACATGAATCAAATGGACGTTATGATTTCAAAACAAGAAGAAGACCTACAGAAGGAAGAAAGTAAATCAAGCTGCAGTGTGTGTACAGACGAGGAAAGCCTGTACGCCCTATTTCCGTGCGGGCATTTATGCCTATCTCAAGAATGCTGGGTGACGCTAACATGTATAGGGGACATGTGCCACTGCGCTGAAACGGACGAACAGCATTTAAAGATCAAGTGTCCCGTCTGTAGGAAGCAGGTGGCCGGGGTAAAGAGAATTTACCGCTCCTAAAACAAGTGTGGTAACACTTTTCCAAAGGCTGTTTTTACAGCCACCCCATCTTTCCGAAAGGGAAAACTTCTAAACTCAAAGCACCAAAAAAATAACACCAGCTCCCATCATCCCTATGAAAAAAATTTTTTTAATACAATTGCAAAAAAATTTTTTTAATACAATTGCAAAAAAAAAAAATGAATGAACACTAACAACCATTTTTTAATTTTCTACTATTTTTATTAACACAAATAGAATGAACGTGTTATCATAACGGACTGAAATTATTGAACCAGCACAGGGGCTTGGACTAGAAAGAGGGGAAGGGGAGGGGTGTTTTTGCATGATTGCCGATATTTGTCACTGTCGTTGACGACCCTGTGCGACATGTTACATCGGTAAAAGGAATAACATTACAGCCCGAATCATAACGGACTGAAATTATTGAACCAGCACAGGGGCTTGGACTAGAAAGAGGGGGAGGGGAGGGGAGATGTTTTTGCATGATTGCCGATATTTGTCACTGTCGTTGACGACCCTGTGCGACATGTTACATCGGTAAAAGGAATAACATTACAGCCCGAATCATAACGGACTGAAATTATTGAACCAGCACAGGGGCTTGGACTAGAAAGAGGGGGAGGGGGAGGGAGGTGTTTTTGCATGATTGCAGATATTTGTCACTGTCGTTGACGACCCTGTGCGACATGTTACATCGGTAAAAGGAATAACATTACAGCCCGAATCATAACGGACTGAAATTATTGAACCAGCACAGGGGCTTGGACTAGAAAGAGGGGGAGGGGAGGGGTGTTTTTGCATGATTGCAGATATTTGTCACTGTCGTTGACGACCCTGTGCGACATAGACTGGCAGATGATAATGTCTGAATGTTGCAATGCAATAAGACTTGAAAATGTTCAATATTTATACAACAAGACAATAGAATGAACGTCTTCAACTCTGAGTATTGAATTTTAATACAATTAACAGTAAAAAACTCTGAGTATTGAATTTTTAATACAATTATACGCTCTCAAGCCGCTTCAATGAACGTGTAGGAATACGGTAAATGTTTTTCAACACCACACTTGTTCAATAGTTATGCAACAAGACTTGTTTGAACTCATCATCGTCTTTCCGCCCCTGGTGCACGTAGATATAGGTAGCAATCTCTTCACGTGGAATTCTGGGAGCGCAGGCAGCTTCCAATGCCAGGGCAATTTGCTCCTCGGTCACGCCCTGTAGTGCCTCAGTGATCAGCGCGTATGAGGGTACACTATTGTCCACACACGTATGCATGTTTATCGGACTGTTGTTCCCACAGCCTGCACATGCTTGGGTACGCAAGTGTCGAATGCGAGGTCTGATAAGATCCAGGACTGTGTCGATGTACTTCTTATAAATATAGTGAGACACCTGGTAAGCCAGGGCTTGACGAATTGTACCTGTGAGACTCTGCAACTTCCGCCACGCCGTTATTTTCAAGGTGACACCCTGAGGACAAGGAACACGCTCTTGCGTATCTAACCTCATTTTCCATTTACGGATATGCACCAGGAGCTGATCGTTGAAATAGGCACAGCTGACAAAGATGTCGTCACCCACATCAAATTTCGCTTCGTCACCCCCCTGGTCGCGAATAACCGCATCGATGGCGTAATCAAGGGTCTCTAGTTTTTGCCAGGTGTCGAAGGTCAAGGCAATATGCCTAGCGGGTCTGTCGTTATAGGCCGGTGCGTTAAAATGCACTTCTTCGTCTTTGACACTCACAGTTAAATAGGCTGAGAGCTCCCAAATGTCCGTGTGGGCTGCCTGGTAGGCCTGCTGGATAATGTTATTGATATCCTGCACAGACATAGGAAGTTGCACCTCTTCTTCTTCTTCTTGTTTCACAGGCACTTGCTGGGGTACTGGCTGAAGCACTGACTCAGGTATTTGTAAAGGTGTTAGTCGGGGCCGTTTGGGTCGTGCAGCGCGTTTGGCAGGTACACCAGACGCTGGGTGCGTACGTTTGCTAGCTGTACGCTCTTCGGTAGTATCCATGACTAAGATACCATCATCTTGTATAACGTCGGCTTGAAGTAGATCTGCTAGTTCTTCATTTCCCGTCTTCTTCATCCCCTCCACGAAGGCTAGAAATGCATAGGGGGTACAGCGCACTAGACCATCGATGAGGGCTCTGTTTTGTGCTGAAGTGGTTTTCTGAGCCATGATATCTTCGACATGCTGTTTCAGAAGTATGTTTTCCTCCATAAGCAAATCACATAATTCGGCCACATGCTGCATTTCATCAATGAGGCGAACACGGTACTTTCGAAGCTTCACTAAAAATGATGACTCCATGACTTTGGACTCAGACTGGTGAGTAACTGCTACGGTGTAATAGTCTGGTGAATTTGCACTGGTAAAATGAAAAAAAGTAAAAGGTTCTCCACAGCTCATACAAGCAGGCAAGCAGGCTGGCTGGCTGGCTGGCTAGAAGTGAAGCAGGCTAGAGGTGAAGCAGGCAGGCAGGCTGGTCAGGTAAGGTCAGTCAGAGTGCTCCGCAGGGTAGTGCAATAAATACACCCCACCCCTAAAAATCGCCTGCTTTTATACGTTTTTCTACAATCCGCCATCTTAAACCCACCACCACCTCCATCCCACCAACCACAGCCGCCATCTTAAACCCACCACCACCTCCATCCCACCAACCACAGCCGCCATCTTAAACCCACCACCACCTCCATCCCATCAACCACAGCCGCCATCTTAAACCCACCACCACCTCCATCCCACCAACCACAGCCGCCATCTTAAACCCACCACCACCTCCATCCCACCAACCACAGCCGCCATCTTAAACCCACCACCACCTCCATCCCACCAGCCACAGCCGCCATCTTAAACCCACCACCACCTCCATCCCACCAACCACAGCCGCCATCTTAAACCCACCACCACCTCCATCCCACCAACCACAGCCGCCATCTTAAACCCACCACCACCTCCATCCCACCAACCACACGCATGCGCACACCGCCCCAAAGCCGCCCCAAAACAGGTCGCTGTGACGTCACAAAAGGTTCTGCGCATGCGCAGTGAAGCGCTTTTGGCTCGAAATGCTCGGTGTATACTACTATTAGCATTACGTTAGCCTCCGACAGAATATATGTATATACTATTTATATGTACGGTTAGAACATATCAAAGCAATACATACGGTCTAGAATATGGGAGAAATGGCATATAAACTACATACCTGGAAGACAAGCACAAGGTTTCGTGAAGAAACTCAAATCACTCCATCGAGCAAATGCGTGGAGTGGTCTAAGGCAGGGAGTTTATATCCATCTCGATACAAAAGAGCCTGCACAGCTAGTTTCACCCTATTCTTATTTTAACCGGAACATTTAATATTTACCAAGTTAGCGTATCGCTCGTCCGCGTATTCAAAAATAATTGGAGACATCGCGGCAGTGTATTACATAACCGCATTTATAAACAGATTTCTCCCGACGCACATTTCGCCCGGCTCGTAGTCGTCTAGTAAACGGTACGACTCGCGAATGAACACTATGCGACTGAACGCATGAATGAATAAATGAATGAATGAATGAATGCGAGTGCGGGGAGCGGGAGGAATATGCAAAACACAGAATTAACATGGACATGGACAAACTACATTCAATAGAGAGAATAGCTACATGCGACAAAGTGACTATTTAAGTGTCAGGAAACTATGATCTCCTGGTGACGTTCAGGGATTGTCTAGCCTACTTCTTGAGGCTGCCCGGCATTTTCAAATATAGTTACAATCTGGGCACATAACAAAACAGTCAATCATCATGGATTTAACCCTACCTGGCCTAGGGAGCAAGTACTCTCCTCCTCAGGTACTGGCTTTTGCTCGTATCTCCGGAACGACAAAAAAATTGAGAGCTGAAACTCTGTGACTTTTTAGATTATCATATTGGGGTCATTTTGAGCCTATTTGCATAACCTCACGAGCAGCGGATCATGGGTAAATTGAAAATGGCGGCCATGTGGGTTACCAAAAAAAGTAATGTTTTCGTCATATTTCTTCAATTTTTTTGCTTTTCTGTACGAAAAAGTGGGTAAAACTTATTTTATTTCATATCAGATTATTATTTACTAATTTATCATGCAGTTTTTGCGAAGAAAAAAGGGAAATAAAAAAATTCGAAGATTTTGACCGCAAAATTGTCCAAAAATGCTCTTTTTGAAAATGACGTCACAGTGACGTCATCATGGCGGCCATATCGGAATTTTTACATTTTCATGTAGAGCTTGATCCAAAGATATAGTGTGGTAAGTTTCAGCCCTCTAGCCTTAGCGGTAGCGAAAATATGTAGGGGGGGCAGTTTCCACCCAGCCATATGGCGAATGGTCTTCAGCCATATGGCGAATCTTCCCTGAGTAGTAATGAAAGCGCGGATACAGCCGTATTGACCTACTTAAGCCGGAGGTCATGGCCGTTATGATTTCAGCGTGATCCCGGGGTATAGTCCTTCGCGATGAGACGGTCACTTACGGTCTGATGATGAGGTCATTTTCAGTGATAAGCCTTCGCAGACAGAAAGTAATCTCCTGCTAATGAGATTCCAAATACGCTTGTTTTCGATTTGCCTGTATCTCCGATAATCTTCGGGAATCTCTGGGGAAGTCCGGAGGTCAGTTGTCCTTTGACCTCCGGACTCAATCCAACCTTTAACCCTATCTGGCCTGGGCGATTTGGGGTGTATCGCAGCCTGGGGGGGGGGGCGGAAAGTGCCCCCCCACCCCTATATATTTCCTCTACCACTAAGGCTAGAGCGCTGAAACTTACCACACAGTATCTTTGGTTCAAGCTCTACCAGGAAATGTAAAAAAATCCAAGATGGCCGCCATGATGACGTCATCTTCTCGGAAGCCATTTTTCGGGCTTTTTGGGGTCGATTTTTCGAAATTTTAATTTTT
The DNA here is from genome assembly GCA_036873755.1 of Hanleya hanleyi. Lineage (NCBI taxonomy): Eukaryota > Metazoa > Mollusca > Polyplacophora > Lepidopleurida > Hanleyidae > Hanleya > Hanleya hanleyi. The sequence continues at coordinate 19,084 of JAVTVY010002552.1, forward strand.
CCGATTTTTCTCTCGAAAAAAATCAAATAAAATATAAAATAATTAGTTTTGCATAAATAAAATACGTTCAAGGCCTTTTAGGCAAGGAAAATGTGAAGAAATGGAGCGAAAAGATTGAAAAACACGACTTTCGCGGATACCACATGGCCGCCATTTTGAATTTACCCATGATCCTCTGCCCGGGGGTATTAGTGAGGTGGCTTAGCAAAAAGATCGTGACACACTGGACCAAAGCACCAAACTTGGCACATCCATTACTTGAGGCATACAGAACAATATCAGAAGGGGTGCCCATCACTTTGGATCATGTGACGCCCTCTGGCCCCCAAAAGGGCATTTAACCCTATCTGGCCTGGGCGTTTTGGGACCTGTCGTGGCCTGGGGGGCATTCTCTTATCCCTTGAGCTAGTAGGCTGAAACTTACCACGCTATACCCCTGGGTCAAGCTCTACCAGAAAATGTAAAAAAAAATCCAAGATGGCCTCTCTGATGACGTCACAGTGACGTCATTTTTCAAAAACCGCATTTTTGGTCGATTTTTCGGTCAGATTTTCCGAATTTTTTATTTATGCAATTTCTCCGCAAAAACTGCATGATAAATTAGTAAATATTAATGTGATAGTTTTCGCCCACTTTTCATCGCGGAAAAGCAGAAATTTTAAAGGAATATGGCAAAAACATCAATTTCCTGGTACCCCACATCGGCGCCATTTTGAATTTACCCATGATCCTCTGCTCGGGGGTTATGCAAATGGGCTAAAAATGACCAAAATATGATAAACTATAAAGTCACGGGGTTTCGGCTCTCTGTTTTTTGTCGTTCCGGAGATAGCGCAGAAAGTTTGATAGGGGGGGCATAATGTCCCCCCCCTCCAGGCCAGGTAGGGTTAAGGGGAAATATTACCAATTAAAAAATAGATAGCTTACCAATATCTTCATTATTTTCATTATCCTTGAGGCTAGGAAGCTAAAACTTGCCACACTATATCTAGGGTTCCAGTGCTACCAGAAAATGTAACAAAATTCAAGATGGTCTCTATGATGATGTCACGGTGACCTCATATTATAAAAATAAGTCATTTTGTCTGATTTTCGGATCGATTTTTCAAACTTTTTACTTGTGCAATTTTCTTTGCCTAAATTACCTTGCGAGTTAGTAATTAATCATCTGGTGTGATATAAGATATTATTGGGTAGTTTTACGTAGAATAATACACCAATTTTGAAGAAAATACTCCAAAAACAAAATTTTCAAGGTACACTACCGTTTCGTCAAATCTGAATTTACCCATGATGCTTTTTTCCGAGAATAAAAAGCCCCTAATTTGATTTGTTATAAAGGCACAAAGTGCTAGCTTTAAAAAATTGCGAGCCCTAAAGAAAAGTTCATTGGGAATGGGGGGGAGGAGAGGGGGAGCTGGATCTGAATCCACCAATAACAATTGAACACAGGATCCTCCCCTTTCAGTATCATTTTTCTTACAGTGTACATGCATAACCGGCATATAATTAGAGTAATGCACGGGTGCTGAACCATGCACATATATATGTAACGGCACCCAGTGGAATATATTAGATGTAGTTTTAGACACCTCCGCCTCCCCCCCCCCAATCTGCCTCTGAACCTGAAATCGTCCTAATCACTCCCAAACCGGTCAGTGGTGACAAAGGCCCATGAACATTCGACCAAAACTGTGGCCATTCAATATAGACCAGTGGTATAACATGTAAATTGTATGTTGCATGTTCCCGGTCCCCATTGCTTGATAACTGCCCTTTTGATTTTTTCTTGGTTTTAGAGTCCCTTCTCTGACCATATATAGCTCTTTTAGCTATCCCGACGTAATTTCACGGCCTTCCAGTAAAAAAATCAGCTATTCATCTCTCAAACTTGAAAGTAGGGATTGTTTCCTTTTACACAGGCGATTATGTAAACCTAATTGGTTTAGGTGGTTTCAGCCACCCCACTTCGTTCTAAGATAATTTGTCCCTGGTGATCCAAAATGAAAAATCGACCATAGAGGTCCATGTCCCCCGCTAGCAGCACCAGTTATGGTGGATTACATCCACCATAACTGGCGCTGCTGCTGCGGGGGCCATGGACCTCTATGGTCGATTTTTTTGGGTCAATGATATCTCATATCATTGATAAGAGTATGATTTGAAAATGGAGATATCGCTGATGAGCTTAACATAATCTAATACAGCAGATGGCACCCATATTGGATTATGCACATCCATAAAACATAATACATGACTGTTCTCTCACTAAGGACAAGGGACTCCCCAAGTTTGAAGTAGATCAGTTGAATCGTGCTCCAGCTATTGTCCGGACAAGATCAAACTGCTTAAAATCCAATGAAATCCAGTATGGCCGATGGTGGCCATATTGGATTAAGCACGTCCTTGAAAAACAACCCTAATCCTCCTCTCAACAATGTCAAGGCACTCCCCAGGTATGAAGTAGATCGGTTGAATCGTTCTCGAGTTATTGTCCAGACAAGATTCAACTGCTTACAATCCAATATGGCTGATGGCGGCCATATTAGATTACGCACATTGCTGAAAAACAATCACAACCGTCCTCTCACCAATGTCAAGGCACACACAAAATTTGAAGTTGATCGGTTAAATCGTTCATGAGTTATTGTCCGGACAAGAAAATCTAAGTTCCAATTGCTTATAATCCAATATGGCTGATGGCGGCGGTGGCCATATTGGATCAAGCACGTCCTTGAAAAACAATCCTAATCCTCCTCTCAACAATGTCAAGGCACTCCCCACATATGAAGTAGATCGGTTGAATCGTTCTCGAATTGTTGTCCGGACAAGATCCAACTGCTTATAATCCAATATGGCTGACGGCGGCCATATTAGATTACGCACATTGCTGAAAAACAATCACAACCGTCCTCTCACCAATGTCAAGGCACACACAAAGTTTGAAGTTGATCGGTTAAATCGCTCGAGTTATTGTCCGGACAAGAAAATCTAAGTTCCAATTGCTTATAATCCAATATGGCTGATGGCGGCCATATTAGATTACGCACATTGCTGAAAAACAATCCCAACCGTCCTTTCAACAATGTCAAGGCATACCCCAAGTTTGAAGTTGATCGGTTAAATCGTCCACGAGTTATTGTCCGGACAAGAAAATCTAAGATCGAACTGCTTATAATCCAAAATGGCTGGCGGCGGCCATATTTGATTACGCACATTGCTGAAAAACAATCCCAACCGTCCTCTCACCAATGTCAAGGCACACCCCAAGTTTGAAGTTGATCGGTTAAATCGTTCACGAGTTATTGTCCGGACAAGAAAATCTAAGATCGTACTGCTTATAATCCAAAATGGCTAACGGCGGCCATATTGGATTACGCACATTGCTGAAAAACAATCCCAACCATCCTCTCGCCAATGTCAAGGCACACCCCAAGTTTGAAGTTGATCGGTTAAATCGTTCACGAGTTATTGTCCGGACAAGAAAATCTTACGGAATTACGGACACCGGTGTTTCTAATATCCCCCCCTACTAAGTAGCGGGGGACAATAAACGTTGAGAGCTGTAACTTAGCGCAGTTATAGCTTATGATATTGAAGTTATTTTGAGCCTGTAGCATAATACTCGGAGCAGAGCATCATTAGGAAATTGAAAATGGATGATATTAGGGTGTAACTGGAAAGTTCTGTTTTCCTCGTATTCCTTCAATATTAAGCCTACCTGGCCTGCCCCCCCCCCCACCAAATATTCTGCCCTATCTCCGGAACGACAACAACTGGAGAACTGAAACTCCGGGACTTTATCGTTTATCATACTGGGGTCCTTTTGAGCCTATTTACATGACCCCCCGAGCAGAGGATCATGGGTAAATTCAAGATGGCGGCCACGTGGGGTACCAGAAAATTGAGTTTTTTGTCATATTTCTTCAAAATTTCTGCTTTTCCTCGATGAAAAGTGGACAAAAAATATTTTATTTCACATCACATTAATATTTACTAATTTATCATGCAGTTTTTGCGGAGAAATTGCATAAATAAAAAAAAATCGAAAAATATGACCGAAAAATCGTCAGGAAAATGGCTTATTCTTGGAAAATGTTGTCATCATGGCTGCCATCTTGGATTTTGGGACATTTTCTGGTAGGGCTTGAACCAGTGATACGGTGTGGCAATTTTCAGCTTCCCAGCCTTAAGGATAATAAAAATAACGAAGCTCTTGGGAGGCTAACTATTCTTTGAATAGCAATATTGCCCCTCAAGATGCCCTTTTGGGGACCAGAGGGCATCACAGAGCCCAGAGCAATGGGCACCCCTTCTGATATTGTTCTATATGTCTCAAGTGATGGGTGTGCCAAGTTTGGTGCTTTGGTCCAGCGTGTCACGATCTTCCCAAAATATGGCCCTAAGCCACCTCACTATTGAGCCCGTTACTGGAAACAAACAATTTTTTTTTTTTTAGGCCTAAATAGAGATGTCCAAAGAGTAAGTGATGGTTCATAAAGATAAACACAGACAATGAAGCTCATGTGAAACACGGGCAAAGAGCATTTCCCCAGATAATTTTGTAACACATAATTTGGTACTCACAGGGCTTTAGATTTCCCCAATTTGGGCAACACCCCTTATTAAGGGTGACAATTTTTTTTTTAGGATGAGAGAGGGTGGGGCACATACCCCTGGAGGATGAGCAATCACGAATCATCCCTGGTAGAAGTGCCTCGGAGAAGGGATTTCTTCACCAATGGACGAAACCCAGTGTGAGGCAACACCAACTTTATTTTGCATTTCATGGACCCACCGACATTAAAAAATCGAATAAAAATAAAATTTCAAATTGCCACTTTTATATTTCCTATGAAAGTTTGAACATAAAGACTTTTTATTTCTGATTGTATGAATTAGGCTGTTGTACATGTACTCTACATGTATCTGAAACAATGCCAGCAAATAAAAATGCCAAACAACAAAAAATAAATACCTTTCACTATAATTTTATTGTTGTTGTTGTAAAATGCTGCTAATATTACTTAGGCAATAAGGACATTCAATGTAAATCAGGAACCTTCACTGGCTGTGTGATCTATCACTCTGTCATGGTACCCATATTTCGACAGTGATGCAGTATGTCAGAGCTAGGAAATGGAGGGTGTTTCAACAACTCAGCCGATACAGCATGGTTTAAGGATGTCCGCTGGTGGTAAATCAAAGTAATTAACTTTTTGAATAATGTGTGTTGTTGCATTCATAATTGTGTAATATGAGGAAAAACGAAGAAAAAAATATAGGTTGGTGTGCATTTTTTAGCTGTAGGCAACGTTAATTGGACTGACCCATGCTCAATTTGATAATCCAGAAAGCATAGGGAATAGCCCTAGTTTTGAAGCACATGAAAAATTCATATAAATAGTATTTAACTTTTTCTTATATTCTAACTGTTTGCAGATAATCACAATGTCTATCAAAATTTAGCAAATTGGATGGATGTTGGTGTGCAAAATTCTCGGCTAGAAGGGTTTTAAAGGAAATTCCCATCTCTTAACAGGCAAAATGGCTGCCAAAGTCAATACGAAGCTGCGCATCTGAAAACCCCTCGGCTCTGGGCACCAGCCATTCATAATGTATTCAATTTGAAGCAAGACTTCAGGAACACCAAGCAGTCAAGTGACAAATATACAGATTATGGAAAAATTTGCCATTAGAAATGGCCTCTAAGGTTTATGTCCAATCAGAGAAGTCGGTATTCATTACATAAGTCTGTTGATGCATCGATGATGTATACCAAATTTTGTCATAGAGCATTTGAAAATTATCAGAGATAGAGATCATTAATGATTTCGCATAAATTAAAGATAGCCGCCCATCCTTCCCACCACTCAGAGAAACTGATGTGGTTATTCATTGCAAGTGTCTTGATACATGGATGCTGTATACCAAGTTTCATATAGAACACTGAAATGGTATAAAAGATATACATCATCAAAGATTTTGCATAAATTAAAGATGGCCAACAAGGTTTCCGCCCAATCAGAAACACCAGAACTGCCATTTATCGTAAGTCTATTGATGCATCGATGATATATGCCAAATTTTACATCGAGCACTCGAATGGTATCAGAGATAGAGATCATTAATGATTTCGCATAAATTAAAGATGGCCGCCCATCCTTCCTGCCACTCAGAGGAACTGATGTGGTTATACATTGCAGGTCTCTTGATACATCGATGCTGTATACCAAGTTTCGTATAGAACACTTGGATGGTATCAAAGATATATATCATTAAAGATTTTGCATAAATTAAAGATGGCCACCAAGGTTTCCACCGAATCAGGGAAACTGGTTTGGTCATTCCTTTGAAGTTTCTTGATGCATCGATGATCTATACCAAGTTCACACATGGAACAGTGAAATGGTACCTAAGATACACAAGATTAATGATTTCGCATAAATTAAATATGGCCGCCAAAGTTTCCAACCAATCCGGTCCAGATTCAATAGGGTTCTGGGTCATGAGCATATGGATGTGCAGTGCAAGTTTGGTGTGCCTAGGGTAAGTCGTTCTAAAGATATCTTGGTAACGAGAAAGCTGTGGTGGTTTCGCATAAATTAAAGATGGCCGCCAAAGTTTCCAACCAATCAGGTCCAGATTCAATAGGGTTCTGCGTCACGCGCATACGGATGTGCACTGCAAGTTTGGTGTGGACGGACGGACAGACGTACATGACGACGACAATACCCTTCGGCCAAATTTTGGCCGAGGGGTAAAAACCACCAGCGGACATCCTTAAGTTACTGTTGAAGCATGAAGCTGTTGGAACAAGTGCAAAATTTGCTAAATTGTTCTGGAAGACAACCACAGCCACAACAAAATGATGGCAATGTTAGATTTGGAGTGTATGTTGGCAGTTAACATGTGACTTAACATACAGTTTTTGACCTTGAGAAAACAGGTCAACATCAGTCATATTCAAAGAGTTCAGGTCCATCATCAGATGCATATGTGGTATCAATTTAGAATGCCTAGCTATATTTCATGTTATATCATAATATAAAGTATATAACCTAGAGAAAATAGGTTCAGTCAAATGGGATAGGCTTCTAGTCAGTCACCAATTGCACAAGTATGATGAATTTGGAGAGCTCATCTTGACTCCTTTAAAAGTTATTGCTTGTGCTAAACTTGACCTCGATAAAACAGGTGAAGGTCAGTCAATTTCATTAATTAGGCTTCTGATCCATCCAGGGTCCGAAATAGAGAACTTTTGATGACCTGCTGGGGTTTTTTCTTCAGAGAAAAATCGCAGGTCAAATTGAACATCACCTGCTATTTTTATAATTGAACAGCTATTGTTTTCAACCTGTGCAAATTCAGACGAAAATAGTTAATTTAACACCATACAGTAAGGATCATTCATTTGTTAATTTTCTTATGCATTTTATCTATCCAATTTCACAGGAAAATAAACTATGATTTGAACCATCTCTTGTTAATATGCATATACAGATTGACAGCCCTTATTAGTTACTAGAGACTGTCTGAGAGTGAACATTATTGAACTTTAATGGTGTGATTCAGGTGTTACAATACACACTTCACAAATGTTGTAACTCGCATGGGAATATACAATTATGAAACATGCGAGCTACAACATTTGTAGGTTTCCATCAATTCTGATGTGGATTGCCAAAACAATTATACCTATATTATCTTAAAATGACAAGTCTTATCCAAACTTCAGGTCATGTAGAAGTATTCAATGTAGGTACATACCCACTTTTATCACCATACATTATTCATTTGTGCACAGTTTACTTAGTTCTTGCCAGATAACCAGATTATGTATTGTTTTCATCAATTAGAGTGTGTATTGTATCACCTGAATCACAACATTTGTAGATCGCTGTCAGGTTATCGCTTAACAATTTCTGAAAATGACAGCATTTTAACCCTAGTCCTGTCAGCCAGTCCTATAGCTGGTCGACTTCTGTGTGCCATGCTGTCAAGCAGAGCTGAATTGACTAACATGAAGCTGCGCTATCGAAACCCCTCGGCTCTGAACCCCAGCTATTATAATGTAAGGGTGTCTCTACCAATTGATTGGCTTGTGGGAAGAAATATTTACCCCTGGTATTGTAAGTGTACTTTCTTTGAAAAAAAGAAAAGTTTTCCTCCCCTTAAATTAATTTGTTTCTGGAATAAATTGAAAGAGCTGTATTGGTGTCTCACCAAAACAACAGTACACATGGCTAGATAAATACAGTACATGTATACTAAATGGGACATGTATGTCATTTTCAAAACAGATTTGCAAGCATTCTTTGCATTGTCTAAGAAAATAAATCAATAAATCAGTCATCCAATCAATAAATAAATGTGATAGTATACTAACATGATATAGAAATAATATGCAAACTTAACATAGGAATTAGTGGATTTTGTTAGACAAGGGGCATACTTTCTGACACGACTCATTTTTGATAGTCATCTAGTGTCATTTTCAAAACAGATTTGCAGGCATTCTTCGCATTGTGTAAGAGAATAAATCAATAAATCAGTCATCCAATCAATAAATAAATGTGATAGTATACAAACCTGATATAGAAATTATATGCAAACTTAACATAGGAAATAGTGGATTTTATTAGACAAGGGGCATAACTCTGCAAAATACTTTCTGACACGACTCATTTTCGATAGGCATCTAGTTCAGGTCAAGAGAAACAACTGTATCACGTTATGATGTTGTATATGGAACGGTTCTGAAATGATCACAATAAATCATAAATGAATTTTTATTTGTAAAAAGGGGCATAACTCTGCAAAATATTGTCCGAGATAACTCCTTTTCGATAGGCTTCTGATTTACGTGAAGATAAATAGATGTAACAAGTTTGGTTGCCATGCATGAAACGGTTCTGTAGATATCGCGGTAACGGATTTTATTAGACAAGGGGCATAACTCTGCAAAATACTTTCTGACACGACTCATTTCGATAGGCATCTAGTTTAGGTCAAGAGAAACAACTGTATCACGTTAGGATGTTGTATATGGAACAGTTCTGAAATTATCACAATAACAAATCATAAATGGATTTTTATTTGTAAAAAGGGGCATAACTCTGCAAAATATTGTCCGAGATGACTCATTTTCGATAGGCTTCTGATTTGCGTGAAGATAAATAGATGTAACAAGTTTGGTTGCCATGCATGAAACGGTTCTTTAGATATCGCGGTAACGGACGGACGGACGGACGTACGGACGGACGGACGTACGTACGGACGTACGTACGGACAGCCGTACATGATGACGACAATACCCCTAGGCCAAAGTTGGCCGAGGGGTAAAAACCAGCGGCTGTCAAGTCGTTGGATTCGATAAATAAATTGAAGTAATGGATGGTATTTGATGGATGATACATCGTTTTGAACCACTGAACATACATTCAGAAAATATTTGGCATTGTACAGCATCAGAAATATTTAGGACTCATAATTTGGCAAAAATAATGTTCTGAAAACTCACGTGTGTAATTTTATCACGTCCTGATTGCTACCAATAGACTGTCTTTTTCTGCTTCATCCCGAATAAATAAACCGTCTAAAATCTTCTAGATGTCATGATACGTATTCCTGGTTACTCTTCGCATAATGAATATCAAAAATTTATTGAATCTTCCACGTAAACAGGTCAATATCCCGTTGTTTACATGACGTTTGGCGAGCTCATATTCGCCATTGAGTTCAAAAACGTTTCCTTCTCCGCCTGATTCAGTCCAATGCGCACGCGCACTGACCGATATAAACAGTTCGGCCAATCAGGAAGTCGGGTTTACGTCAGGTGATTAGTATTTTCGCGGGAGGTCGTTACAGATTCGGAGTGAATGGCATTTTTATCCAATAAAATCGACGTATTTCTTCTATCTGCCAGGAATAACCTGTGGGAAAATGAAAGCAGGGTTATTGCCCTTCAATTTGATGCCCGGAACATGGATATTTACGGTCTGGTTTTTGTTGCAGAGGCTTGTCAACAAGGTGCATTTTCACGCGTTTTGACGAACATTTCGGAAGTAACGGCATTCTGTTTCACATTTGTAGATATCTTCACACAATCAGATGTCTTTTTTAGTAAATAAACACCAAACTTGCGTGAAATATTTCGTGAAATAATATGTTTTAAATGGAGTGAGCCGTGTCTGGTTCGATTTTTCCCACACATGGCTCCAAATTGTTTTGAAAGTGGACCAACTTGCAATGGTCACACTGAACGTATATACATGATATATCCGGAGTCGACACTGGGAACATGACAGTCTGCCAACGTATATATACAGAGTCGACAGGACAATGGTTAATATCCGTCCCATCTGACGGACATAATTTAATGGCTTACCTATTCATAAATGTGTATTGGCTAAGATCACATTATGCTTTGTATATACATGTACTGTGCGTATGGAGCTGTTTGTAACTTTGTTCACTGCTGAAGATGCTATAATAGCGAACTATACTGAATGAAATTTGTCATCTCTACTCGGAGTTGCTTTTCTTCTCTATTATTGAAAAATCATCAGTGGTTCCAATGGATTACTTCAATTAGATATACTTGTAAAAATTTCCCAGGTGGGATGTGCCATATAGCAGGTATGTAGAAGTTCCACTTCAAAAATCTTTCTACTTTTTCAGTTCAAAAAATAATTATCAACATTTGTAACTATGCTGTCAAAATGCAATGGTATGTGCAATTTCACATCTCGAGTTCCAAATAAATTCTGGGGACCTCCACAGAACACAAAAAATAGTGCATTAACTGAGTGATAATTTGTGATTTTATTCATTGAAAATTGACCAGAATGCTACGTCAGTAATGGAGAGAGAAATAACAAAGTCTACTAGTCCACGTATGTAAAGTGCATTATGCAATAAGTCAACAATTACAGGTCTTATTACCTGAATGGTCAACATACAGTCCTATAATATAAGGCCTGAAAGGTAAACAGAATATCAGTGTTACAGTATGTCTATTTGACAAAAATGATCGGACTTCAAGCTCACTTGAATCCTCTCTCCATACTGACCAGACACTCATGGCAGCATATTTTCTCTGAGTGCATTTTAGTTATGTGTGTAAGCAGGGGTTGATGTAGCCTTGATTTAGATATATTTAGCTGACTTTACCCTATCCGACATGATTATACCAGCACTAACAGCACCAATGTCCTTACAATCCATTTTTAAAACATAATGTTAATAAAATTAGTAATTGTAAAAAAGAATTTTATAATGAGATATAAATCAAGCTTTAAGTTGATGGGCTGCAAAATCTGTATGAGAGGTGGGCCTTCAATTTCAATCAATCAATCAAAAAAAATAAATCTTTCAGTCCTTTGAAATCCTTTGTCTGTCTGACAATAATAAACTTCATGAACAGTTGAAACACCAATAAGTTTACTGTCTATAGTTCCACCCAATGATGAACAATATCACGAACCTACATGATGAAGCAAACTCCTCAGATGTGGCCTGGGGAATGTATAGATGTTGGACTCCAGTCATGAGAATTTCATATTTAAAAAAATGGCCATTTGGCCCTACAAGAGATGTGAATTATAACACTGGGAATGTTACATTCATGTTCAGCAAAATAGAATTACTTTTCCCTGATTAAGAAGCAAATTTTCATTTTTGTGAAAACAAAACCTTATTTTGAGATGCAAAAATGCGTCTCCATGATTCACCAACACCACCAAAATCTTGTCAGTTCTTTGCCTATCTTGCAAGATCACTATACCCAAATTTCATAAAATCAAACACGTTGTTCAGAAGATATGATGTTACACATGTTTACCTGCATTCATGTCTATAGCGCCATCTAGTGATGACCAAATGCCACAAAAAACAAGCGGGTGAAATCTAAAGCCCTAGGGAGATGGCATATAAAAGTTTAACGATGGCATATAAAAGTTTAACCCTTTCACCGATTATTTCTCCTGACAAAAGTGACCTGCTGACGATCAATTCCCTGAGAACTGTTAAAATTTGTATGTGTTGTCTTTGGAATGTTAGAAAACGTGTTTGCGTCTGAGATTTGTAGAAAACCTAGGGACCCCGTCTACTCCGGTGTTATTTGCTTCAGTTTTATAGCAAAATAAATAAAATAGCATACAAAATTAGGTTTTACTTCAAGAGAATGCGCTTTCCCCGGCTTTCTCGACTTGAAAACGTCAAAATTCAACGGAGAAATCGTCTTTTTTCGATCGCATTTGACAGTGTTTATCTCGAGTTGTACTCGGCCATTTGCAATGTTTGACCTCTCATTGGAAAGCGTGGGCTTTCCCCTTTCTATAAATGACATCGCCTGGGACGGATGGCGAAAATAAAACGGAGAATATGATTGGATTGTAATGATATCATTCCATCCTTCCAGCCAGTGTCTACGCCGGTCTCTTAGCTGTTGGCTGATAGAGGTCACGTGGGCAAAATTACGCATACCGATTGGCTCGTCGTCGACAGACGTTGTGGATCAAGACTCGTAAAAATATGGAAATAAACTTCGTCGATCGTCGTTGGCAGTTTTAATCGTCTGGGGAATATTCACCACACTTTAGCAGTCGTGTAAGTTCAAAAATACAGGAGTTAGGAAGAGGTTTTCAATGATTTTTTCCATTTCTGAGGCTTGCTGCCGACAGGCCCGTCACACGGTATGTGAGGAAAAATGCATTTTTCGCTCCGATTTTTTTCGTTCAACATCTAATTTTGCTTTATTCCTTTTGCGGAACAAACAAACAATTTTGAGAATCAAATTGATCAAGGTTCTTTCCAGAAGTATACAGTGTTTGACAGGTTTCCGTTAAAACGAATGCAAAAAAATAAAAGTGCTGTACCCATCGTGATGGCCAACAGGTTTAAAGCTGACCCGGTCTACCGGGTATGGTCGTATGGGTATGCACTATCCCTGACCCTGTACACCGGGTTTAATCGGTGAAAGGGTTAATGGAAAAAACTTTAATCGTGATAATGGTTATGGAGGTTTTGATCTTAAGTCAGATAAATGAGATTTTTCATTTAAATGGCAATTTGATTCGCACTGAAAGGGAATTATCATGTCGGCAATTCTATATTTATGCTTGGCAACCTAGAATAGAACAGTTTTTAAATATTTCTCCAAGCGAATTGGTGAATTTTCATTTCACGAAAAACTCTTTTTTTTGCAACGCAAAAAACTTGCCTTTATAATTATGCCAGCTACACCAAAACCTTTTCAGCACATTGACTATCCTTCAAGACCATTGTAATAAAATTTCAAAGAAATCAGACAAGCCGTTCAGACGAAATCGTCAGAGAAAGGTTTACCCATGCTCTGACTACAACTCCACCTAGTGGTGA
>JAVTVY010002553.1:0-34006 GCA_036873755.1 Hanleya hanleyi
TGATGTAGAATATTACGAAAATATTGACTTGTTTTGAGGGAATATGCAGGTTTTTTTTGCTTCTCAGATGTGCATATTGCCCAAACTGCAGGCGAGCACAATATGCGCATCTGAGGGGCAACAAAACTGCATATTCCCTACAATAGAAGACAATAATTTCATTACTATATTTATCAACTCTGTGCTAATCTTTTACCCCTCAAGCAAAATATTGTTGCATTCCATATTTTGCAAGGGCGCAATCTCGCCGAGTTGTTTTCAGTGGGCAATCGCCTGCAAAATAATTTATCATGCCCGAGATTTCAATGATTCGGAGCTTCACTACTGACATGTAAATCTCACAACATACTATGTGTAGCTGATCTATGACAGTTGTAAGTTACACCAATAATGTTTTCGAGTATGATTCTAGTTACAATTAGAGGGGAAAATATTTATTACTGCTGTATTCTGCAATCAGCTCGATGAACTGCTCCATGATCTGCAGTTTGCAGAGCAAGCGAGGGATCCGGGCGATCTATGTTGTAATTCTCTCCCCTAGGTGTTTATTTCATGAGTTAGGGAAGGGGGGCGGGGGAAGGGGGAATGCAGTTTCAGCAGGCAATATACACCCATGTGGTCAGGGTATATGCAGTTCTATATCATTACAATGGGGTTCGCCAGCTCGAACCGACGCCAGGTGGCTACATGTACCAAGAGGTATATGATGCATGCCCATGTCGTTTTTGTGGCCGTCACAAGGGTAACGTCATAATGTAGCGTCATTATTGTTCGTTTTATGACGCCACATCTTCTTTACCTGCTGGAGCACAAGTGCCACCTAGTGTGGCTGGCGATCCCCATTTACATAGGGACATATATAATAACTTCTTGTACATACATGTGTTGTGTACTCACCAGACTCTGGTTCTGTTAAATAATCACTGTATTCTCTCTGTATCAGCTGAAAGAAGATAATCCTACAATCATTTGTCATGTCCTATATATTTCACCCCAATCATTCATATCACATCCAGATTGAAATAGCCATTCCATATAGGTTCACCATTCGTAAAATAATAGCCACATAGTTGCCAGGAGTTTCAACAATGCTGAACATACATTTAATCCCCATTAATTCACGATTTTCCGTTAATTCTCTGGTGTACAGTACATGATAGTTAGTCGACAAATTGTACAAACAGGGGAACAGAAAACAGAAATGAGGGTAAGAAACCTCAAAACCCCTCAGCTTCCACCAACAAATTCAGATGCATGCTGGGAATATGCAACACATTAAATGTTGCTATTTTTATAACATCTTTAAAGTGATCGTAAACCCTCAAGTAAAGTTTCCATCAAATTAAAGATCATTGCAAACAGTGTCGGAAAATATTTATTTTAATTTTTTACGATTTTATTACACAGAGCAAACTGCAATTAAAGCATGGTATTCTATGGTGGCCTGTTGCAATCATATTTAGGTCCAGTGACGTCACACTACCTTAATACATATATTTCAAACTTTGTATGCACTTTCCAGTGCTTGATTCAAGCTTAAAGTATGTATACTTTGAGTTTCAACACAGGCTCACTGTTCCAATGTGCATGTTCCAAAATCTGGGAAATTAAATGCAAGATTCAAATTGACTTGACACTCATGAGTCACCATCTCCCAGATTTTGGTGAAACATGCACATTGGAACAGGGAGTCTGTGATGACACTCAAAGTGTACACACCTTAAGCTTGAATCAAGCACTGCAAAGTGCATACAAAGTTTGACATATGTATTAAGGCAGTGTGCCGTCACTGGACCTAAATATGATTGCAACAGACCACCATAGAATAGCATTCTTTAATTGCAGCTTACTCTGTGTAATAAAATCGTAAAAAATTAAAATAAATATTTTCCTACACTGTTTGCAATGGTCTTTCATTTGATGGAAACTTTACTTGAGGGTTTACGATCACTTTAAAAAACTAGCTGTTTAGGCCTCTGTATTAAAAGTTTTCAAAATATTACTCCGAGTATGAAATCCTGGTATAGAATATCTGGAAGACATCGTATTCAGGCTCTGACACTGTGAACCGTGTAGTGTTGAAACTGTGAACCGTGTAGTGTTGATTAGCCTGGACACCCATGCACACTTAGGCACACTCTGATCAAATATGAACGATTCAGACTTGAAGCACTTCCATAGGGCAGCGCAACTGGATTCACGTCTTGTTCAATTCAAACTGACTGCACTGTATTGGTGGCATGCACACGTCCACCACTTAATCAACCGACGTCACTCTCCTGTCGATTTCAGTTTCCTTCGAGTATCTGGTTATATTTACCTTGAAGTGTCAAAGCCTGAAGATGGTATCTTCCAGACATTCCGTTCCAGGATTTGATCCTCAGAGTACCAAACTATAGAAGCTAGCTGTACCAAATATGGTTCCGCAGAAATTGCTGTAACGGATCAATGGATGTATGACCGATACCCCTTGGCCAAAATTGGAAAAAAAAAAAAAAAAAAAAAAAAAAAATCACATACCGCATCTGCACCGTGTTGCTGTAAATCTGCGTAGAACTTCAATGAAATGCTAACCTATAAAATAATACATAAAATTCAAGTTAAAAGATAATTATATAGTGAGGATATGAATATATACTGGAGCTTCCATCAATGTTCCGGTTTCGGAGGGCTCTTCGAGCTGAGCATTTGGCGATCATTTTTAGATTTGCAAATCAGATTTTGATCTGAATTTAATAGTTGAATATTATGATAAGTGCTTGATATATATATGTACACAATACAATTTACGTAGTTTTGATCAAAGCATTTCATTTACAGGGTCTGAAACGGGTAACACATACTTAATGTCGCGGTCACCAATACTTCAGCAAAATAGTGATGACCAAACAAAATTCTAAGTATTCTAACAAAAAGAAGTCAACAACCCAGCAATCCAAAAGATATGCAGATACAATAAAACTTTTGCAACAAACAGATTTCTTTCAAATACCCTAAAATACATTCTTATTTTTACCGGACTCAAAAGATCTTCTAAAGTAGCTGCTTGACAAATATAATCTCTTACAATCTTAAAATCTACACAGTCGATCAGAATATGTTTCACTGTGAGATCTTCGTGGCATGGAATACACTTTGGGGCTGGTTCCTTTTTTAGTAGACAGACAGTGATTCTTTGCAATGCTAAATACAAAGCTGCGCATCTGAAAACCCCTCGGCTCTGGGTGCCAGCCATTCATAATGTATTCAATTTAAAACAAGACTTCAGGAACACCAAGCAGTCAAGTAACAAATATACAGATTATGAAAAATTTTGCCATTAGAAATGGCCTCAAACGTTTCCGTCCAATCAGAGAAACCGGTATTCATTACATAAGTCTGTTGATGCATCGACGATGTATACCAAATTTTACATCGAACATTTGAAAATTATCTGAGATAGAGATCCCTAATGATTTCGCATAAATTAAAGATGGCCGCCCATCCTTCCCACCACTCAGAGAAACTTGATACATAGATTCTGTATACCAAGTTTCATATAGAACACTGAAATGGTATCAAAGATAAACATCATTAAAGATTTTGCATAAATTAAAGATGGCCACCAAGGTTTCCGCCCAAGCAGAAAAACAGAACTGTCTATTGATACATCGATGATGTATACCAAATTTTACATTGAGCACTTGAACCGTATCAGAGATATAGATCATTAATGATTTCGCATAAATTAAAGATGGCCGCCCATCCTTCCCGCCACTCAGAGGAACCGATGTGGTTATTCATTGCAAGTCTCTTGATACATCGATGCTGGATACCAAGTTTCATATAGAACACTGAAATGGTATCAAAGATATATATCATTGAAGATTTTGCATAAATTAAAGATGGCCGCCAAGGTTCCGCCCAATCAGAAACGCCAGAACTGTCATTTATCGTAAGTCTATTGATGCTTCGATGATATATACCAAATTTTACATCGAGCACTCGAACAGTATCAGAGATAGAGATCATTAATGATTTTGCATAAATTAATGATGGCCGCCCATCCTTCCCGCCACTCAGAGGAACTGATGTGGCTATACATTGCAGATCTCTTGATACATCGATGCTGTATACCAAGTTTCGTATAGAACACTTGAATGGTATCAGAGATATATATCATTGAAGATTTTGCATAAATTAAAGATGGCCGCCAAGGTTTTCACCGAATCAGGGAAACTGGTTTGGTCATTCCTTTGAAGTTTCTTGATGCATCGATGATCTATACCAAGTTTCACACTGAACAGAGAAATGGTACCTAAGATACACAAGATTAATGATTTCGCATAAATTAAATATGGCCGCCAAAGTTTCGAACCAATCAGGTCCAGATTCAATAGGGTTCTAGGTCATGAGCATATGGATGTGCAGTGCAAGTTTGGGGTGCCTAGGGTAAGTCGTTCTAAAGATATCTTGGTAACAAGAAAGCTGTGATGGTTTCGCATAAATTAAAGATGGCCGCCAAAGTTTCTAACCAATCAGGTCCAGATTCAATAGGGTTCTGGGCCACAAGCATACGGATGTGCACTGCAAGTTTGGTGTGCCTAGGGTAAGTCGTTCTGAAGATATCTTGGTAACGAGAAAGGTGTGACGGACGGATGGACGGACGGACAGACGTACATGACGACGACAATACCCTTCGGCCGAGGGGTAAAAAAGTAAATTATTGGTACTAAACAAGTTTAATAGTCAACATGAGCTAAGGCATGCAAGTCCAGCTAACAAGTCTCTCTATCATTGGTGATCGCTGAAAAAATTTGCACAGGCGACCGATATCTGTTTCGTGTCGGAAGCTCAGACATACGTAGCAGTGAAAACCAACTTCTGCAAGGGGGCACTTGCATAGCGAGACCTCTAATAAATTTTGTCCGTAATCAGTAATGCACAGAATTACGTGAAGAAAGGAGGTAAACAAGGCGTCACTAATCCTTTTCGTTCAGCCCAATAGGTGCTTTGGTGTGCAGTTGGAAGATCCAGTAACGTTCGCGCTCTTGGCGGCGTCTAGTACTGATGTCTGGATCTGAAGTCATAACTTCGATGATTTGGTATTAATGTTAGCCACAGTGTGGCCAGCTGACCAGAAGTGTCTGGGGGCTGGGTTGGGGCTATGATTCCGTGTATCATTGAAGTGTTCACGGATGCCTTATGTCCTTGTTTTCTGAAGGTCACCTATAGCCTATCACTCGAGCAACACTTACTTGATTTAGCCAATAACCTATGGCCCTATACCCGCCTTTTACGTCAAACAGACGTTTTTCATACTGCCCAGCACTACCGGCCGACGCCAGCCCCCTACCGGCCGACGCCAACCCCCCACCGGCCGACGCCGACCCTCTACCGGCCGACGCCTCACACTCGTGACGCATTACCGGCCGACACACGCTCACCACCGGCCGACGGTCTACTCGGGTATATATAGAGCCACTCAGACCTTCTTCCTCAGCCTCTGAAGAGATCCAATCAATCGAAACCGGTCAGGCTTTCGGACTTTGTTCATTAGTCCACCCCGTACTCCACCAGAGCACTGGTTTTTTCAACTTTATCACCAATGCACAGAATTACATCAACTTTTCCTTCCAAAACTGTGTCAGCTCCATCCAAAATTGTACGTATCGGCCAGTGCTAGAATGTTATCGCAGATGGAAGTCTATTTTTCTTTCTCAGTGTGTTCGAAGATCCTTCATGTTTTTATGCTGCATTCAAAGAGGATTTGGCGGAAAAGGAATATCTTCATTGACGATAGAACAATCAGCCCACATTTAAAAGTTGCAACCACTGAATTATTTTCTGGGCGATGTCTATACGTGGTTAGCATTGCCAATGGACTGGCACCAGGACATGGGAGATAACTCTTTTGCATAATACATGCTGAATGCCTGGGTGAATAAAAAAATGTTCACTTGCCATTGTGGGGATTAAATTTCCGTCTTCACTGACCAAACGGCGAATAAAAATCTAATTTTCGAGCACTGCCGTTCTCGTCGTATCTGAAGGGGCCGAATTTCTTCAAATCTGTACTTCACAGGAACAGAACTGAAGTCGAGTATCTGATGTCATTCTGCACAAATCGAAATGCTCGATTCCTAAGACAAGAGATTTTGACATGTTTGGATATAAATGCATTATGGGATTGGTATACTTACTCTTACTTTAGTTTTGTCACCGTCAGGGTTTGATATATGGAAAAGGACACCGTCAAAATCTGAAAAATATAAATTTATATCATTTACCATACAAACGCCGCAAAAGTAAAATTGATATAATATTAATCGTTACTGTGAGCAACTCATTTAAAATTTTTGAGGATATTTTATTTCAATTTATCAGAAATATTCGTAAGGGTGTACTACTGAGAGACAGATTTCATGACCCATGATCAGTACACTCACCTGCTATTGTTATGTCCACATTTTCTGGTTTACCCCTGAAAAAATACAAAAATATTGATTTAGATTCAAATTTATATTTTATATTTGTTGACTCACATCACATGCCTAAATTAGCATCAGAAGAACATGTAACAGCTGCAGGGATGAGAGGAATGAGTGAGTAGGATTTAAAGTCGCAATCAACAATTTTCCAGTCCTATCACGACAGAGCAGCAGGAATGAAAATAAGAACTCACAATGAAGTCTGAAACTAATGAAAAGGCCTGAAATTGACCTATTCCCCTTCGATTATTATAGTTTTGAGGCGTGACTGATAAAAAGGTTACTTTTGGTAGTTCAATTCTTTCATGAAAGTCTGAAATGAGGCAAATGATTTTTCATCTTTCAGAAGTTAGTAGGCCCAAGTATGATTTAACATCGTTTTCAAACAACCTTTCAGTCATATCACATCGTATGGGTCTTTCCTTCTCACATCCAAGAACCCCATTGGTACACATGGGGATCTAAACTTTATTACACACTGAACCCAGGTGTATGCTGGAGCATTTTCTCCGGAAACATGTGGCAGGTTACCATGATTAGAAAATGGGCAACCTATGGTAATCTGTAACTGGTGCTTCAGGGTTAAATGTATGATACTGGTAGAATATTATGGTAACTCACAGAGGGTCTTCAGAAACAGAAATTGGGAAACCTCCACGAGAACAGGGTTTACCATGTTTCCATGTATGTATGTATGTAACATCGCTCCGCGAGTACTGTATTCACTACCAATTCATGTCAAACTCAGGATAAACAGGGGAAGGAAAAAAATTCAAGAAAAACAATCCTGTCTCTAGGTACTATACACATACCTACATGCAGTTGAGTATATCTCACACATAGGCAATTCATAATAATATGTTTCTTGTACACCACAACTTGAGAAAATTTGGGTCAAGCGCTACCCCAAAAAATCCAAGATAGCCGCTTCGATGACGTCATTTTCAAAAACGACATTTTGAAATTTTTTCTTTATGCAATTTCTCAGCAAAAACTCCATGATAAATTAAATATTACTGTGATGTGAAATAAAATAGTTTTTGTTTACTTGTCAAAAGCGGAAAAGCCGAAATTTTGAAGAAATAGGACGAAAGGTACCTCATGTCGTCGCCATCTTAAATTTACCCATGATCCTCTGCTCAGGGGGTCATGCAAATAGGCTCAAAATAACCCCAATATGATAAACGATAAAATCATGGAGTTTCAGTTCTCCATTTTGTTTTCGTTCCAGAGATAGCGCAAAAAGTTTGGTAGGGGGGGGCATTTTACCCATGATCCTCTGCTGGTGGGGTCATGCAAATAGGCTCAAAATGACCCCAATATGATAAACGATAAAGTCATGGAGTTTCAGTTCTCCATTTTTTTTTCGTTCCGGAGATAGCGCAGAAAGGTTAGGAGGAGAGGGGGGCATTTTATTTTATTTTTCCTACGAAGTAGGCTGCCATCTGCAAATTGTCCGGTAGTCAGTGAGTGAGTGAGTGAGTGAGTGCATTCGAATCCTTCGTAAAGGAAAGAGAGAACCGTTGAAATCAGAACCTTGATTTTTCGCATGAAGGTGCATTAGGAGACTGTCACCAGCAAGTTCTGAGCCGACCTACTTTTGATGAAAATTTCTGGTGATTTTCACTGGTGATTCTGACTTGGGCTGTGCCCATCTTAATATAGGCAGGATTTCAGCTTGGGGCGGGGGGATTTTCAAGAGTTCAGTGCATGTCGGAGTCCCAATGCCTACATGTACAGTACCCTACTTCGTAGGTCCGTTAGAATACTGCAGGGAAACAGAGAAATGGAAAAAAAAAAAATGTTTGGTTCCAACTACAAAATATATGGGTAGGTGGGGTTATGGGGAACAGAAATATTTTTGCAGATGGCCTCACTCCTCTTTGACAGATTGTTTGTGTTTATGGTACCAAGTAGAACTAGCTTCTCATTCATTTCAACATCTTTGTTTGGTGGAGAAAAAAACATGAAGAATTGTAAACACATGTAAGTGTATAGGGGTATTTACTCAACATAACCCAGTGGAGTCACATTACAGGCAGTTAACAAACTGCAGACCATGGATTGGGGCAATGTGGCAGGAAGTAACACCCCCTAAAAACTAGGGCTACCTGAACCTCCAAGGGTAACCTGATCACAAAGATATTCCCCCTAGATCGTTTATCTTGAAGGTGAATCAGGGAAGTTTACCTTGAGCCAGGTGTTAAATGGAGATCAGCTTTTTCACATCAGCCATGTATTCATGAATATTTAACAATATAGTAACTATCAATTTACATACAAGTTACAATATAACCCGTTTGTATTTGGTTGCGATCACCATTTTCCCAGGTTAGCTGCTTCAAACGACAAGCTACAGTAATTTCCCTAATTATTCGCGAAATGGTGGGGAGATTTGAAACTCCAAAAATATGCCACTTACGAATTAATATTCAGACTGATTTTGGAAAAACGGACATGTTCAAATTATTTGTGGCGATTGTAACTCTTGATGCATCAGCCAAAATGACGGTGGATCGTACATGTATGTTAGTACATCAATCATATTTGGCATGTCCCATTGTTATTCCACTCTTTAAAGAGCAACAATTTGAATCAAACATGTTTTTTAATCATCAAATTAGATTTGAGTAAATCGACAATAAAGATGGGCTGACAATGACGAGTTTACTTTCATCCGATGGCTGACAAATTCCAATAACAAATTTACTTCCAGCATTTTACCTTTTTTTTCACACCGGAAAACCCCACGAGGCTCTGGGATCACAAGGCAAGTGGATGGAGTTGCTGTAGCAAGCAATAATCTGCAAGAGGCACACACTCCCATTCGCATATACATGTACTTTGGGACTCCAGTACCAGGATTAAAATAGCAGGTTATCTTCACAATACAGTCCATGATCAAGGACCATGCAGTAGTAATTGTATTGACAACATTGTAGATGTCAGAGACTCAGTGTGTGATCAGTGATACAAGTGAATGGCCACAATATATTGAGACTTCACGCTCCGCCAACTTCAGCATGGTACGGATATCTGTATGATGTGTAATAATAGAACCAACCACTGTCATGGCCCAGATAATATATTATCAGCTAGCGTGTACACAGTAGTAGCTTATTATGAGAAGTTATAATTAGTGTATTTAGTTTGTTTCAACAGTGATAATCGCCTACACCGGAATGTGAATACAATCGAGGTGGGAAGATACTAGCATCATTTGAAAGTATTCAACACAGTATTGTGATAAAAGTTATTTAGTAGTTAAGATTAATGAAAACTCAAGTGGTTGAATAATCTAATTAAAATTAAATCCTATATGCTCCCCATTTGGATATGTCGCTTGTAGGATCTAACAGGCTTGCAGTAACTCGCGTCACGCGTGTTAACCAATCCTGAGAACGATTCATAGTGCTTTGAAGGGAACATTGATGACAAAGAATTTTTGGTAGGCTCAGTGAGTGAGTGAATAGAATTTAACGTCACTTTCAACAATATTTCAGCTATATCATGACGAACCAACTAAGCGCCACCCAGCCCAGTTGTGTTCCTGCTACTTCAAAGAAGAAATCTTTGAAGCAGCATGGAGTGAGTGAGTGAATAGAATTTAACGTCACTTTCAACAATATTTCAGCTATATCATGACGAACCAACTAAGTGCCACCCAGCCCAGTTGTGTTCCTGCTACTTCAAAGAAGAAATCTTTGAAGCAGCATGGAACCACACACCCTCCATCCACCCTATAAGACACTGAGGACAGCACACAAGACACAGACAGGACGCTTACATGGTGCAATAAAGACAAGTGATATTACAGTGCCAGACATCACATTATCAAGTTCCTGTTGCTTCTCAGCAATGCATTGAAGCAACAGGAACCTGGACCCACCCAACCACCCGCTGGTTGGATCAGCCGAATTAGTCATGTTGCCGCGGTCCCGACATTGTGGCACCATACTACGTAGTAGATATATGGACTGAAATTTGGTGTAAACATTGGGGTAAATGGACACAGTGAAGCTATCTCCCCTCCCCGGCTGCAAATGGAGGAGTCCAGATTTGACCATGATGACATAATGCTATTAAATATCCATGGTATGGGCGCTCAGAACACCAAATTCAATTGAAATGTACGTAACATCCTATATAGCGACATGTACGATTGGGGAGCATTGATAGGATATTAATTTATTAAGATTGGCGGTTGAATCCCCCAACATTAAAAATAGTGGTTTGGCTTTGAAACGTACAACGTTTAATCCCCAGCATGTCCATCTTTAGATTTGATGGGTCTTTGAGGTCATTGAGTGAAATGATGTTGGCTTAAACATTTTACTGATTTCAACATGTTCAAGATAAGAAATTGCGCTTAGAAACTGCATCAAAGTAGAAAAAATAGCAAATAATGAAAATAAAAGAAAATAACGAAGAAAAAAATAAAAATAAACAGGCAGTATGTAATAGGACATGTGGGATGCTGACAGAAAACAAGGAATCAAGTGTAGACAGTCTTAAAGACAGAAGATGTCATATCTGTTAAACTTGGCTATCAGTACCTTGATAATATGATGATCCAAATATCTTGTTTCTGAAAATCTCTCAGTAAGGTAATTTGTCAGAATAATGTTTCTTTAATAAAAAAAAATCCTATCTACTTCAAGTGAGTGAGTGAATATGATTTAATGTCGCTTTCAACACTATTTCAGTCACGACACATGAAGAACGTTTGTATTTTATTCCTTTTCACACCCGGAAACCACACAGGTAGGGTCCTATTCCTTTTAACACCCGGGACCACATGGGTGGGTTCCTATTCATTTTCACACCGGGGAACCCCACGGGTGCCCCAGTTAATCGCCTCTTTGGAAAAGCTCTCTGGGGGGTCTGGGGCCTATTCTTACCATGGCATGACCGGGAGTGTGTACAAGGAAACCCCATGTCAATCCCTGTGAGCCCATGGGGACCTATCTACTGCAATTAAACTTAGAAGTTTGTAAGAGGAAAAGCAGTAGCATTACTGCCTGTTGATTGGACAGCCCCTATTATTGGACACCCAGACACAATGGCAGGTCTTGAATCTGGAAAATTTTAGGGCAAGCCCAAATCTGGGGAAATTAAGGGCACTAAAGCCTGGCTGGCATAAATTACTTGGGTAGTGAGCATCAAGGCTATGCAGTAGGCACTGGTACGGCATCCAAGGCAATAGCCTTGGTGGCCTTGGTTAACTTCGAGGCCTGCAATGGGGCTATTTTCTGTGAATGTTACAGAATAATTCTGACTCCTATAAGCTTATTTCCGCCACCAGATGTCTCTGCGAGTCGCGCATGCCCGTAACGTCTTTGGGTGGAGAACAAACGCTGAGGTGCAACCTCATGAAGCCAATGGTATGACGTAGCTCTTCCTTTAATGACGTGTCGGCTTTGTGACGTTGCCTTGGAGGGCAGCGTCACAATTGATGCCTTGCAATGTTACTGTAGGTGTTGAAAATCATACAGCCTTTGGATATCATACATACCACCTATGTTCTGCCACAAAAATTCTCAATATGCGTTGTTTTGCTGTTGCATAGATAAGCGACCTGAGCTCAATACAGATCAAAGCTGAAGGAGCATCATGACAGCAAACAGAATGACATGTTCAATGAAGGCGGACAGTTTTTATCATGGTGAGTGGACTAAGTTCCAATGTCACAAGTTTGCAACAATATTTCAGACAGTGACGAATCAACAAGGCACCACCCAGCCAAGTTGCGTAACTTGCGTTCCTGTGGCTTCAAAGAAGCAAATCTTTGAAGCAACGTGAAACCAGATACCCACCATCCCAATCTAATTAAAATTAAATCCTATCTGCTCCCCCATTTTGATATGTCACTTGCAGGATCTAACCGGCTTGCAGGAAGGCGAGTGTCAACCAATCCCAAGAGCTCTTCATAGTGCTTTGAAGAGAAAATAATGGTAGGTGATTTTTGGTTGGCTCAGACGAGTGAGTGAGTGAATAGGGTTTAACGTCGCTTTCAACATTTTTCCAGCTATATCACGACGGGGAAGGGAAGGGAGGGGAGGGGGAGGGGCAGGGGTACCTACTTGTAACAGAGCAGATCTAATGCTCAGACGATCACACGCTGGTGAGGTATCTTCTCATGTTGCCACCCTCCCGCCAGGTTGGCACCATAATGTGGGGGAGGGGGGGGGGGGTAGAATTATGGACTGGTCCTTGGCGTGAACCTTGGGTTAAAGCTGAGGCGATGACTCTATCCCCCCTCCCTGACTGCAAGTGAAGTAGTTAAAATGCGACCGTGATGTCATAAGACTATTAAATGTTCATGACGTGGGCGCTCAGAACACCAAAATCAATTGAAATCAGTAAGATCCTATATAGCGACATAAACAAATGGGAAGCATTGATTAGGATATTAATTTATTAAGATTGTCACCATCCATCGGATCCTATAAATCTCTGAGGACAGCACACAAGACACAGACAGGAGGCTTAGATTGGTGCAAGAAAGACAATTGCAATTACAGCGCTAAACACCACATCCCGTTCCTGTTGCTTCTCAGCGAAATCCATTGAAGCAACAGGAACCCATGCCCACCGGACACCCACCAACCTAACAGTTTGTATTGTTCATGCATTTCTAATGCTGAAATGCCCGGCTGTCAGACTCATTTTTGGGGAGTAGTAAAGAATAGGAGCCATGTACAGCCATAGTATACCCCTGTGTGGAATGAGTCATGAATGAAATTCTCCTCAAATCCTCACAATTGCGACCGTTTATCCTCCCAGAAGGATTCTTTACTCCTCCCAATATTGTATAGTTGGAAAACGGTTGCAATTGTGAGGATTTGAGGAAAATTTCATTCAGGACTCCTCCCACACGAACCCACACACGGGTTACTATGGCTCCTATTCTATACTACTCCCACATTTTTGTACCAATACAGACTACTGTCACTTGCATGGAAGATGGACCATTAATATAGGAAGTGGTTCCTTTGAGGTCTCCTATGCAACCAGACGTGACGGTAGGTAAGTAGCACCTCCACTTCACTTATACCTTCATTTTCCATGCGAGTGTCATCAATAATTCTCCTGTAGGTAAAGCTAAGCGACTGATTAGTATCGGGAGATTAGCTTTCACAAACGACACCACACCCCCTTTTCCCTAGGAAGACAGATATTCATTTATTTATATAGTGGCAGTGGCAGTGAAAGGGTATCGTGTAACCGAATAGTTCAAAGAGCTTGACTGTATTATCACATAGGAACACAATCATATAACGGAACACTAACACACCGACGACACGAGTATTAGGAAGTGAAACCGGCGATGACTCAGTCGATGTCGGCTCGAATTTTTAACCCAGGCAGATCCAAGCCGGCGCCTTCGGCCGTACACTAATCCAGTGCAGAGCGCCAAAAGCGAGATATACTCACCCATTCTGCGCGTTCTTAAACTTCAGTGTGAGTGCGTCTTCCACAATACGATTGTTGAATTCTAATAAAATCATTTTCGTAGAAGACACAAGTCAACACGATGCAAACTTGTGCCGATTTGGGTGTGTGAGCAAGAGGAAGTGCTTCTCACAAGATGGCGTACTCGGCAAGACTCGGCTTCTCCACCGAAAGACCACATTTCAGTCTCTGTAACTCGTTTTATTACTGACATTGACGGATGCTATTTATTATTATTACTATGTACGATATATTTGGAACTTTTTATCCCAAACGGGTGCATTACTATACATTTAATCAATATAGAAATCGTACTGAGTTTGATTTGCTTATATCTATTAAATTGCTAGAAAACTATAGTTCCTAAATGTAGTCCCGGCAATGGTTGGTGATGACCGAGTTCAGTGGTCGTAATACGGAAATAGCCGACATATGTCGAATGAGCGGGCGTACGGTGCACGCTATTTCATTGGTTCCATTCGGTCACGAGGTGTTCATTGAGATTAATAAAGCGGTAATATCTCCTGAACAATTATCATTCGTTCATTGATTAAAAAAAAAAAAAATAAATAAATAAATAAAATTAAATTAAATTACAAAATAAAAAATAAAGACGAGGAATGACAGACATGTATATTATATATACATGTCGCACAAACAAGTAAATTGAGAAATGTTTTCATAGCCGTGCTCAATGGTTGTTTTACGCAGTTAGTTTGGGAAAGTTTAAATTTTAAAAATCATAAACCTTACCAAACTAAAAGCGCGTAAAATAACCATTGAGCACGCCTATGAAAACATTATTTCTATTCAATTGCACTACTCAAATTGATTATCAACAAAGATTAGAATGAAAGATTGAAATATGGTAAGCTTTGACATCCTTTCTCCCCTTTGTTGAAAAAAACTCGTCCACTGATATTGGTACAATGCTCCCGTCTCGGTTGGCATCGTGCCAATATCAGTGGACAAGCTTATGTGGTCTCTCAACTTAATTAATAAATTAATTAATTAGTGATACTGTCAGCTGTGTGGAAATTACGTGGATATATATCAATTTGTGTCGCTTTATTAATCAATTTCAAGATAGAATCAACAGTTAAACTCGAGTAAGAGATTTCATCTTGTAATATATTTGTTTGTTTTATTCACTTGTTACTTGTATAAAAGCAGACGTCCCTTTCCTCGCCCGACTTGTGAAATGGAATCTCCCAATGTACACCTGCACTTGACGTGTGTTTTCACATTACCGTGCTAAAACGTTTAATAAATGCACGGTTAGCTCGCTGTTATTGACACAAATGTTATAGAATGATAAATAAACAAACTTACCCGTGAGTAGTATATAGCAAGCATCTGGAGCCTTTGGCTCGTCACTGCGCATGCGCAGAAAAAAAATGGGGCGGTCATGGGGCGGGGTGCGCAGGAGTCTTGTGCGCAGGTATGACGTCACTTCCGGTCTGGGTGAATGGGGCGTAACCTTGGGGGATGTATTCCTCCGTGTTGATGCGGTCTGGCGGTGATGCGGTCTGCCTCCGCGGACCGAAAGTAGCCCCAAATACGTGGGTTTTCGTGAGAATGTTCGGCAATCTGTAGGGACCACTAGTGGACCGATTGGGTCGAGTGAGGTATCAATATGAAGCATACGTGAGGGAGTATCCAACGGACTGGGTGTGACGTGGAACTGACGTCATTCTGTGCATGCGCAGTAGAGAAAGGGTATGGAAATAGACGTTTTGGGGTCTAGGTGGGCCACTAGTGGGCCGATTGGGTCGAGTGAGGTATCAATGTGAAGCATACGTGAGGGAGCATCCACCTGGACTAGTGTATCGTTCGTTGTCAACATTTTGCGCATGCGCAGACAGGGAATTGTGAGAAAAGGGTACGGAAATAGATGTTTTGGTGTCTAGGTGGGCCAATAGTGGGCCGATTAGATCGAGTGAGGTATCAATGTGAAGCATTCGTGAGGGAGCATCCGCCTGGACTAGTGTGTCGTTCGTTGTTAACATTCTGCGCATGCGCAGACAGGGAATCGTGGGAAAAGGGTATGGAAATAGACGTTTTGGGATCGAAGTGGGCCACTAATGGCCCGATGGAGTCGAGTGAGGTACCAATGTGAAGCATACGTGAGGGAGTATCCACCTGGACTAGTGTGTCATTCGTTTTCAACATTTTGCTGCGCAGGTCACGTGGTTTGGTGGGTCTGCGCAAGTGTGTGCCGTCACTTCCGGTTTTCAGAATGACCTTCGACCTCCGAACACAGAAGAGTTCCAATTTTTCCTTAGACATTAGACGTGTGGAATGCATGTACTAGAACATCCGGGACCTCTTCAACATCCGGGTACTTTTCAACATCCGGGTACTCTTCAACATCCGGGTTTTCGCCGGCCCGGCCCGGGCCGGCCGCACGCCTGCGCCGGTTATCCGGCCGAGTGCGCGCGCGCGCGGGTTAAAGGGAAGTTTCGGAAGTGTGCAAGGGCACTATATCACATCGCCGGCCCGGCCGCACGCCTGCGCGGGTTATCCAGCCGCACGCGCGCACGGGTTATCCGGAAGTGCGCGGGTGAATTTCGGGTCAAAAGGTCAAAGGTCACATCCAGGTCAAAAGGTCCCCCTTTCGGCTGAGTTCGGCCCTCTCCGGGCCAATAGATAGCTTTTATCCGCCCTCCCGAAGCACCCATGGAATGCACAGGGTCCCCGACAATATCGCCAGTACTATGCCCATGTTAAATGACCAGCGGGGAACCCTCAGTTTTCCCCAGAACCGTATTGGCACGAAAAAATACATGAAACCATGGAACTTATAGTAATAAACTTAATCTATAGGTGTTGAACGAGTCTCCACTCGCCGTCTCCGTGGTGACATGTGGGGATTCGGTCATGTCTTCCCGCACCTCGAAACTCTATAGTGTTTTCACTTCACCTGTTGCTCTTGTAACTTGTATCTCCTCGTCAAAACTTTTGTGCTGGAATGCCCGCTCTTAACCTAGACCAAAACATGTACTTGGTCTGTGGGCTGATTTCATTGGCTCTCTATTTTACTGCAATGCTCTTGCATTGTTTTCTGGACATTGGTTGGTTACATTTGGCCTCATCCTAGGCCACTGACTGGCTACTTTCTCCACGGTGTTCAAGGCCAGTTTGACCGAATCCCCACATGTCTGTTATAGCCTTCATGCATTATGCTCATATAGAAAATACACAAGACAGGTTTTTTTTGGTGAGATCTCATATTGTTTTTTATTCAACAATAACTAACAACAACAACGTGAGAACAACCGCGTAAAAACTGAAGCCCAGAACAGGGGGCTTGTACACTGAAATCGATAAAACTTAAGCCCAGAACAGGGGGCTTTTCGTGAAAGAACTAGAGCCCAGAACAGGGGGCTTGTACATTGAAAAAACTTAAGCCCAGAACGGGGCTTGTACATTGAAATGATGGGCGGCCCAGTCATATACGAGTACATCGCGGTCCTCGGCCTTGGGGTACTCGTCAAACATCTGTACGATGGTAGATAAGGGTCTTCCCCGGCATCGATGGTACAGGTAAAACAAGCATTATTGTCCGCACACGCTACTGGTCAGGCTTTGCAACGTTTCACTGTTCCAACAATACGTCTCTGTGCCTTGATCCATGAAGTCTGTTAAATCGGGATGGAGGGGTGGCAGGCCGTACTGGTCAAAGTATTCGCCCTGCGGTTCTGTCAAGTACACGCCCACCCAATGTTTACCGGGCCGATCCATCGGGTCCGTGTTGAGAACGTAAGCAGCAGGATACATACGGTCTAATGGGAACACATCTCGGGCGAACACCCCTTGAAAGACCATACGTGTCCCTGGGTCATTCTCCAGTACGGTGGTTATCTGGTCTGTATCCATGTTAGGTGGCAAAGTCACACAGGACGTTCCGCGCCTTGTCCACTTGAATGATGTTGTCAAACTCGGCGTAGCAGATCACATTGACGGTGGTCCCGAGGGCTCGTGCAAAGTTGATTTCCAACCGTATATTGCCTTGCTTGGCCAGCGCCAGCTGATGGTCGTTCTCTAAGGTGGGGGTCAGATCGAAACAGAACAACGTGTATCCGTTCGCGTAGTCCTCACGACTGATCATATTCCCTTCTTCCTGGTTGATTTGACCGGTGGCTGTAAACAGGCTCTAATAGGCTCGAATGAAATTCCCACGCCCAAAGTTCGGAAGTTGATGCTGGGTCGACATCGGGCCTTACAGACTAGTCTTTTGTGTTAAATGTCGTCATTTTCATCTGACGACTATACAGCTCACCAATCCCCAGTGTACGAGTTAATTGTCAGATTTGTATCTAATACCGCTTATGCCGGTGCTAGGGCCCGTGTGGTCATATCATCCAAGTTGCCACATGAACAGGTACAATAAAAGCGTACCTGAGATACAGCACATATCACGAATCGTTAGATTCTTGGTATGTGCTTTAGAATAGGTTAACCGGAAGACTATACTGTGAAGTCATGTGACTCTGTCAGTATGTCGGCACCTCTTCCCACTTCCCTTATATGTGTTGTAATTAAGGCCGTGGGGGGCTGGGACCTGTTGTCCGTCCACATGCAGGGCCACAAAGGTGATGCCGAAATGTTGAAAGTCAAACGGGTTCTCTGGGTAGGCTCCGCTGAAACTAGTATTTTCCACACAGGCCAGGATCAATCGTTTGGGTAGTTCCCCCAGGAACAGGTTTTCTTTGTTGCGCTCATATTTCCAGCAGGCACAGAGAACACTTTGGTTTGTACACGTCGGATAGGGTACTGGGCTGGTTTTGTTTCCAAGGCTTTGATGTGTCCCAATTGAACGGCTGGATTCGGTTTCACTTTTCCGACATACAGGACTGCGTCTTGGATGACAATCTTATAGTCAGCTGCATGCCCCTCTACGTTAGTGGCCATCAAGGCGAAGGTCGGAGGCGCCCGTATCAGTCGGATTTTGATGGGGATCTTGTTCAAGAGGTACCGGTCTTGCATGAAGAGGTCTGCGTGCAGTCGACTCATGAGATCCACCGAGACGCCGTTCGCGGTGAAAGCCTTCCGTTTGTTATATCCTTCATTGTCCACCGTGTCCATGTGCTCGGCTGTGTCTTGGTAGAATAAAGCGGCTGTCAGCTGAGATTCTTTAGCCTCTCGTCCATACGACAACAGCGTCTCGATGTAGGCTCGATAGGGGTACGTTGGTCGAGTCACTGATAAAAATATCCACCTGTGGAAACATAGGGTGCAGCCAGAGATTCGTCGGGCCCACCGTTGCAGCTTGGACGATTCTGGAGCCATCCCCATTGACGACCTTGGCTTTCACATACAAGTATGTATGGGCTAAATCCACATAGGCCGTATCTGCATTACTGATGGTGAACTCGATGGACCCTGTTTCGTTGATGCTGGAGAGCGGGAGATGCTCCACCCATAATCCTTGTTCGGCACAGGTCTGTGTGGGCGGCACGGTCCACAAATCAAATTCACTGTTGGTGGAGAGGCGTGGATTAAGGACATGTTTAAGAAAAGATATCCTGGGTCTTCGATGTGCGTCGTCGCTGGGTCGGACGTCGACTGGTGCGTGGTCTCGGTGGTGCAGGTCTTTTATTCCCTACGGTGCGTTGTGCTTTGGCCACCAAGACGCCTCCCGCTTCTTTGGCCCGCCGTTTCAAGGCTTCTTTGGGTGCCGTACCCCCCAAGACATCACCGGCCACTTGCAGTCCACTGCGTACCGCTTGTTTGCCGATCGCTTTCACCCCACGCGTCACCAAGGGCAGGAACGTTTTGACGATACTCCCGAGTATGTTCCCCAGCCCATGTCCTCGTTGCATGCGTGCACTTGCAAATACCGGAAGGCCACCCCCGGCCTGTTGGGCATAATAATCCATATAGCTGCGTGCATCGCACTCGTAAGGTACTTTCATTATTCAAAGTGGGGAGCACGTGCTTGTCGAAAATGAAGTGTCAGCACCACTTTTCCTCGTTCGAATGCCACCGGTCGTCCCGTGTCCCGTCGTCCCGTGTCATCTCTTATATCCACCGTGATAGTGTTGATGTCGGTTTGTCGTTCGGGTAGGTAGAGCATGTGGGTGAAACTGTGGCTGGTCTTTTTAATGGGGACCACCCGTAACAGAGGTGTGTTGATATCGCCCACGATATGGTTGTCGACCACGTCTGAGTAGACGTAGAGTCCGTACATACCCGACTTCATATCCATCGGGATCTGGCCATGGTCCTCGGATGGACCCGTGTAGGTCGGGTGAGCGAGACCCAGCATTTGCTGTAGGATAGGACTCAGTACGGCATTCACGTTGGCGGTGAGGAGGATCTGTGCCTTGTCGTTGTGTGCGTTGTAATCGAAGTCCACGTGATTCTTGAAGGGAAAGGATTTGACGGGTGTTGAAGTATTCGTGACCTCCCGTAGAGCCTTATAATGCAACAGTCTTGTCAGCCCCTGCATGAACTACTTGGGGGTATCGTATTGGCCTTCGGGCAGGGTGAGACGGGTGTTTTTCCTTCGTAGGTCACCTCGTACCACATTTCATTGGCTCGCACGTTGTACCACGAGTAAGGGTATTGGATATCCACGAGGCCACATTCCCATCGTCCAGGTAAATGCAACGGTTGCGGTAATCGGGTCACGTACTTGGCCAAGATGTTGTCAGGAAACACATCCAGCGAACTGTTACTGGGTAGGGTGAGGTAAAACATGGGGACTGAGCTGTCCTGCTGCTGCTGTTGGTTTTAATAGGTCTTCCAGGCCTTGGGCGGTTGCGTCCGGCGTCGTGTTCGTCGCGGTGACTTGCTACGTGTCACGGCTCTGGAGATGTGGGGTGTCCTGATCAAGGATGGTTTTTTAAAGGTCTGAAAAGAAGGTGCCCGTTGTGGTGGTGGTGTTTTGGAGGGTGACTCCGGTTCCCATTCGGATTCCCAAGAACGATGCAGGTACACTCTTCAGGACTTCATCTTCCACCCACTGTGGGGTTGTGGGTGGTACCCCTGGTAATGGCGGCTCTTGGAGCGGTGCTGAGGTCGGCGGTATGTCGCGTGGTGGTAGTGGTGGTGGTGCTGGGGTAGAGAGGGTTTTGTATTGGTTCATGGACGTCATGTACCGTTGAAGCGTCTCATTGTACCGTTGTACTTTCTCACTGTCGCTTAACCCCGGTCTTTGTAAGATCTGTTGCATCTCTTCATCGAAGGTGTTTATGGTCTTCACCGTAGGTGGGACAGGGTAGGGCGATTGGAGGTTTTGAAGGAACCGTGGTTCGACGAGGACCATTTGTTTCGTGTGGTTCATTGTCGACCGAAGAGTCCACCCAATACTGGACCCAACACGGAAGCGGCCAACGGTGCTAAGATGGCCCCGAGAAAGCCGCCTTTCTGTAACACCCTTTTCTTTTGTGTTTGAGAGACTTGCTTCTGGACTAGGGTTCGGAGACCTGTCTTATGCTTGGTCAACTTGGTCTTCTGAGCCGGAGTCAGTGGTACGTTGCCTTTTAACAGGTTGTACCCGATCTCGCACAGACAGCGCACAAGGTCAGGGTCCGCACCGCGTACAATGGTTCGGATCAACTCGGGTGGGGCCGTCTTCAATACACGGAGCTTCGGGGCGTGCTTCCGTACTCGCGCAGACATCATGTACAGCTCTGCTCTTTTTATCCTTTTGCGGGCTACCTCCTGAATATCGAACATAGACAAAGTCAACCATGATGTGGTATTAATTCTTTTTATTATCCCCGTCATCAAACACACACACTCTAGCTGGGGGAGCCACTGTGGGTGTGTTTACATTATTTTTGCATGTACACTTGGTGGGTCTCTACGGGAAAGATTCCGGTCCGTAGTCGAAGGTGATCGGAAGTGGCTTGCTTGAGGTCGAAGAGCATATACCCGTGCTGAGGGGTTGTCGCATCTTTAAAGGCTTCCAACGCAAACGGTGTGCGGCCGGGATACATCTGTCTCGCCAGGTGCAGCAGTTGAGTGGTATCTCTCGGGTTTATGGAGACCACCAGGTAGTGGGCATTTAAGCTGATGTTCCGATGTTCTTTGTTTTTACTGAAAAGATTCTGTACAATGTAGATGATGCTGACCCGTCGATGATGGCTGCCTTTGGTAAAGAGTTGGGTGACCCGCGCACCCGTCTCCGCCATGAGATCATCCAGAACCACCAAGATGT
Source organism: Hanleya hanleyi (assembly GCA_036873755.1). Lineage (NCBI taxonomy): Eukaryota > Metazoa > Mollusca > Polyplacophora > Lepidopleurida > Hanleyidae > Hanleya > Hanleya hanleyi. The sequence goes on from JAVTVY010002553.1 coordinate 22,096, forward strand.
CCGGTTCCAAATCGGCCAAGCTGGGTAGTCCTTCCACGAACGTGACGTGGGGCATTGCTGCATACGCTGCCTGCCATTCTCCGTAACACCACACGACTCGGGCAATGGGTGGGGTGATCATGCTGTCGACGTGTTGAAGGAGCTTCCTAACGAAGTGCGTTTTGCCGGAGCCCGTCGGTTCTGCGATGACGCAAGTGAAGGGATGCTGCCACTGAGGGTCCATGTTTCGAGCTGTATGCGCTGTCGTGGTAACCCGCTCTGAACGGAGGTGGTGGTGGGTACAACGTCGGTCGTCGTTGTCGATGGGCGTTCACTGTGAGTGATGAAATCCGGAGGGTTTTCAGACGTAGTGGGTGTACTTGGTGTAGGTGTGGACTGTATACTTGGTATGGAAATCGATGTGGCTTGTACACGCGAAGTGGTGGTGGTGATGACTGGGCTCGATACGGGGCTGACTGATGCTATCTGTAGACTGGTTTGACTGGCGGCTGGAGTTCTAAGTTCGTTGAGTAGCGTGCTGAGATAGGCTACGCTGTAAAACACACCTCCGTACAACACACTCAGCAGGGCTAGCAATATCACCACAAAACCCACTTGCGCTTTGCGCGTTTTGGGGAACGCTGTGTTCAGAGGCAGCTGCTGGTTGTCCATAGCACTGTGGTCGAACGTGGAATGAAGGATGACGGTAGTGGTGTCTGGCTTTATAGTCGTTTCACCTGGTTGGCCGCCACCCAGGAATTGAAGGAAATGGGCCAGCCTTGCCATTTGACGAAATGACAGTTTGCCACGTCGACGTTCCGTTTTCAAAATCTGCTCCACCGTGTAGTAGTCTTGCTTTGTTTTTACGACAGGCTGTAATTCCATCTCGTAAAACGTGCCTAGCAACGGTTCCCCTTGAAGATCTTCCAGTTCATAGACTCGCTGCTGTCGGGGTAGGCGCCGTTTAATCAGGAAGTGCTCATCGCTCCAGTTGGGCAAGTAACTTTTCTCAAACTTGCCATTGACTTTACTGATCCGTACAGGGTCCCCGACCTTGAACACCTCCTTCGGCGTTCGCTGCGATTGCCTGGGGTACAAGACACGCCGGACTTGGGCTTCATTACGTTGGGTCACGGTAATGGGGGCTCTCTCTATACTCCGGTGATAGGCTCGATTGTAACCACTCACAAGTTTCGGGAGAACATGCGACCTTTGAATGTCCTGTTGAACCTTTCCTCCACGGAAGCCTTGGTCTCGTTGTACGTATGGAAGAAAACACCTTCTGGGCTTTCAGAAACAGTTGGAATGGACGGTTGAGGAATTCCGTGCCTTCGTCGGTTTGCAAATACATGGGTTTGCGCCCGGTCTTGAAGATGTCCTTGAACGCCGCTATGAGATTCGGCCCCGTTTTCGTCCGGATGGGGACCACCCACGCATACTTCGACAGGATATCGATGCACGTCAAGATATGCCGATTTCCGTCGTTGTGTTTGGCAAAGGCGCTCATATCGACCAAATCCGCTTGCCACTGTGCATCTAGTCCACCCACGATGACCCGGTTCCATAGAAAATGGCGGCGGGCAGCTCGCTGTAAGGTATAGGTGTCTTGTTTTCTTAACCAATCTCGGACTTGTGCACGTTGTATCCCCTGGGGTTTGGCCGCTCGATAGAGAGCCGACAAAGCACTATAGGCCGCCGGACTGTCGGGACTGTAGTATAAGTTATCCAACACCTTCTCCCAGCTCTTCATGATGACAAATGATGATGGCCCCTGGCTCTATCGTTTATTCATAACGGGTACATCTTGGGCCGGTGTTTCTTTCTGATTTTCTTCTTTGGCTTCTGCCAGCACATTGTCCATGGTAAATGTCCAGTCCAACTCGTCTGATGACCGTTTGATAAGCACTTGATCCCCATCTGCCACGGTATCTTCCAATGCAGACCATAGATCAGGGTGAAGGGTAAAATGCACTGTACCCCCATCTAGCCGAACCAATTCAGCAAAGAAGGGGCCGCGTCGGATGTACACATCGTGACACAAGTGAATGAGGTCGCCGTCCAGTTCACCAGACAACACCCGTTTGAATTTGGTCCAGCCCTCCCGGGACAGACGAATGTTAGCCGGGCACGGTTGTATAGGGTCCGCATGATGTCTCCCACCTCCCCCATGATATCGACCTTATCCGCATAAAAGTGCAGGAAAACCTCGGGGGTGAAGCTGAGAAACGGCCGTATTATATGCTCCGTCATGGTCAGTACGTGAATGGTACCAGATTTGACTGTCTGTCGTATTTATAGGGAGAAAAAGTGAGATGAAAGGATCGGGTGGTCATGTCACTGGGCTGACTGAGTCTAGCCCGGTAATCAATGGCATCTTCGTCTGCCTCCGCTTCATTGCTAGGTTTGGTAATTTGTTCATTGGGTTCTGCCGCCGCTTCTCTCAGGGCACGAGCCCACTCCAGCTGAACAGCTGACCGCTCGTCCGGTGTAAACAGCTGGCCCACGATAGGCACCACTTTCTCGAAGGCTGTCCACAGATCGGGGTCTAGGGTGACGCCTCGCGTAGGGTCTTGGTAACGTCCCCGGCGTGGGAAGAAGGGTCCACGGTGTACGTAGATGGCATTGTCTATGTGGATGAGGTTTCCGTCAAGCTCACCACTCAACACCCGTTTAAATTTGGTCCAGCCGTCACGGTGTAGCGTAACCGTATTCGATACGGTCTCAGCGCGCGACCAGCAAACATCTCCACGGTCTCCAACGATGGTGACTTTATCTTCATAGACGTGTAACCCCACCCGGGGTGTAAGGGGAAGGATGGCTCGTAGGACTGGTGACATGGTTGACCCAATGACGAACGGTGAATGACATACACTCTGACTGTCTTTCGTATTTACGGGCAGGTCCTTCGGTGACATGGTTGACCCAATGACGAACGGTGAAGGACGCACACTGTGTCTGACCCTCGTATTTATGGTCAGGTCCCACTGTCAATGCCACAGCGCCAGGGTCAATAGGGCAAATACCATTACTAGGCCAACGAGCCGTCGCTGGTTCCGGCGTGAGCGCTCGTGGTCCATAGTCCGGGCATCAAGGATGACTGTCATAGTCCAGTAGTGGTGAGTGATAGCGCACCTCTCCATCGAGTGCACTCGGTCGACGACCGCTTCTGTGAACTCTTTCAGGATCTGGCGTCGCCCCTCGTTGTCGTCGCCATCTCCAAACATGGACCGAACCACTGCTCTGTAACCCGTGAGTGAATCAACCACGGTCGCATGCTGTGAAATGCGTGTCGCATAGGGATGGATGTCCGTCATGGCTCTGCAACCGTAGGATTGGGGGTGTGGGATCCAGAGGGACGTGTTTTATAGTCACACATGCGCACCTATACGTAGCTCTACGGGTGTAGTCAGTGATACGTACTATTCTGACTGGTTAGTCCAAAAAAGAAGCCAAAAACAACAACAAAGATTACAGGTCAATCCTTTTATTAGCCCCTCCATCACAGCACATCCACGCTGGAGGAACCGCTATGGGTGTGTTTACATGCGCATGTTAAAGGTTAAAAGTTAAAGCTCATGTCAGCGGTTAACGGTCATTGCAGGTCACGTGACAGTAAACATGGAAAACCCCGGATGTAAGATGAGGACCCGTATGTAAAACTACAGTACCCGGATGGAAGACGGAGGAACGATGGGAAACCCCACTGGAAAACCCGGATGTTGACAAGGTCCCGGATGTAAAATCGACTGCCCACACACACACACACACACACACACACAAACACACACGCGCGCGCGCGCGCGCAATGCGGTTCAGTCGTACACCAGTACATCTCGGTCCTTGAGTTGGAGGTAGATGAACTGAGTGTGCTAAAAATAGATCACCAGCAAAAAGGGAAGCGGCCTGGCCGTTTCATCCGATACTCTGTCAACCACCAAGATGTTCACTTGCTCAACTTGCCAGAAGCAGTTTACTCGCCTAGAAGATTTGCGACGGCACGAGGCCTCCATCTACAACGGCGCACGGTATACTTGTATAACCTGCGCACGGTCATTTAATCGGGAGGATCATTTACTGCGCAACGAACGCTCATTCCACGAGGGGACGACGGAACAATGTAATGAATGTGGGCAACTCTTCAAACGTCAGTTAAGACGGCATCAACGTTTGATTCATACCCCGTCTCTACGGTTTGGGCGGCAACTTCCCACTAAAGAGGCACCCAGGAGGGTCAGATCCAGTGAAGATGAGCCCATAGAGACGAATGCCACTGGTGATGCGATCACAGAGAGCCCGCCTATACCCACAGTTCAGAAGAGCCTAGATATCCAGCCAGTCCCTAGCATTACTGTTGCCAGTACGCCTGACGACACCGAACATTTTCTGGAAGATGCAGTGGATGTTCCTAGCGATCTGTTACAGGACGCCCATCCAGTGAGTGACATCTGTCGGCGCCAATGGCCCATGATACGGCACTGTTTTCACCGTGATCGCCCCATTCCAGATATCTACAATTTCCCACTGACCGACCTCACCCGTCTACGCAGCTACGTGGAAGCCATTTTCAATGACCAAGCTACGGTCTTCAAATTGAATGTCGCTTTCGGGTACATCTTACGTCAGTTACGGACCAGTTACGGTATTATTATGCCAGTAATAACAGCCATGTGTTTGACTAGCCGTTCACCATCATTAACCGGGCGTCGCTAGAGACGATGCTGGAGAAACTGGACACCGTGGATCCCTTGAGATGGGCACATCGTTAACGCCCCACCACACAATGGGTCGTAGAGAGGGTCACCAATGCTACGTTCTTCGTTACCAAGCTGACCGACCACCCCCATCGGCTGAATGCGTCACCCTTGCACTGATGCTGATCGTTGACTTGAGCTCAGTAAACACTTGTACCTAATGTGACGCGCGTTAAATAATAAAACATGGTGTTTGATATTTCAATTTGTTTTGCTGTGAACATACTAAACATACCCAGGGCGGCTCCCCCAGCCTGGGTATGATGTAACATTGGGAATAATAAACTGTATAAACATTGCTGAACTGTTATTCACGACAACCGCTATCGGCTATACTTGGATGAAATATATACCGCGATGTGGTATAGTGCCCTTGCACACTTCCGAAACTTCCCTGTAACCCGCGCGCGCGCACTCGATCGGATAACCTGCGCAGGCGTGCGGCCGGGCCGGGCGCGGCCGGGGAAAACCCGGATGTTGAAGAATACCCGGATGTTGAAAAGTACCCGGATGTTGAAGAGGTCCCGGATGTTCTAGTACATGCATTCCATACGTCTAATGTCTAAGAAAAAATTGGAACTCTTCTGTGTTCGGAGGTCGAAGATCATTCTGAAAACCGGAAGTGACATCACACACTTGCGCCGACCCACCAAACCACGTGACCTGCGCAGCAAAATGTTAATCCAATCGGCCAACTATTGGCCCACCTAGACCCCAAAACGTCTATTTCCATACCCTTTTCCCACAATTCCCTGTCTGCGCATGCTCAGAATGTTGACAACGAACGATACACTAGTCCAGGTGGATGCTCCCTCACGTATGCTTCACATTGATATACAAGCGTCTAGTCCGTCATTCATAATTCAGCCGTCGTCCATTAAAGAATATCCGCGTCCATAATCCAAAGACCTATTCCATATCCATATAACAGTATTAGCACCAAATTCAAACAGACAATCATAGTATACATAAACATAGGCTAGTTTCCTGCAAGAGAGAAACGGTCAACAGTTTTCAATGATGCCGACAAGATATCATGATGTTCCAAAAGTATAAAATCCGTATCGCTGATCAGTATTCTTAATCCATAATAATCGTTCTAAAGTCGTTATCTAGAGAATGGTGTATCTCAGCCACGCTTTGATTGTGACTGTTCATATGAGCACCATGAGGATCTTGAAGTACATGGGTTCATACGGCCCCTAGCCCCGGGTTAAGCGGAATTAGACACAAGTTACGAAACGTAACGCCAAAGATCTTGCACGCTACGTTCGTATTTTGCTATTAGCATGCGATATGTATCGCCAAATTTGAGAAACTTTGAGTGGAGGCGCTTGGATGAATAGCCCTGTTTTATAAGTTTCTGCAACAATGTTTTGTGACGTTGATTGAAATCGTCACAATTAACACATGATCTCGCAAATGCTACTAGGCGAGATATGTATACGCCATATGCAGGTCCCACTGGAATATTACTGTCCAGAAAGGGATAGTTTACGATGTCGAAATTGTAATCATCTCTTTTGTCATAAAGTCGACGAGAGAGAATGCCCGCTTCATTTTTATAGAGATATAGATCTAAATATGATGGGCCTGTAGGGCTATCTGTAGTTTCCTTCAAATCCAGTGAAGGTGGATATATATCCTTCACTGCGTCATTTATATAGCGATTATCCACAGCGAGAAGATCGTCTATATAGCGTTCGGTGAATGAGAAGGAACGGGCTTTGAATGGATCGGTTTTTGAAAGCGCCTGCATATAGTCATATTCATAAGAGAACAGATACAGGTCAGCCAACAGGGGTGCGCAATTAGTACCCATTGGAATACCTATATGCTGTTGATATATTGTGTTGCCAAATTTCACATAGATATTTTTAATGAGAAATTCAAGCAACTCTATAAACAAAGAAACATCCCATGAATGATATCTCTTGTATGTAGTAGAGCTAAAGAATACTTTATGGCTACCGACATTAATATACCGATATCGACATTATTGATACCTCACTCGACCCAATCGGCCCAATAGTGGCCCACCTAGGCCCCAAAACGTCTATTTCCATACACTTTCTCTACTGCACATGCGCAGAATGACGTCAGTTCCACGTTACACCTAGCCCACTGGATACTCCCTCACGTATGCTTCATATTGATACCTCACTCGACCCAATCGGTCCACTAGCGGTCCCTACAGATTGCCGAACATTCTCACGAAAACCCACGTATTTGGGACTACTTTTGGTCCGTGGAGGCAGACCGCATCACCGCCAGACCGCATCACCACGGAGGAATACATCCCTCAAGGTTACGCTCCATTCACCCAGACCGGAAGTGACGTCATACCTGCGCACAACACTCCTGCGCACACCGCCCCATTTTTTCCAAAGGCTCCAGATGCTTGCTCTATACTACTCCCGTGCGACATCAGAAGTCTATATCGAGAGATCGTAGGTCACATGTACCGATATATTAAATCCGGGGCTCCCAATATAGCCGTTCACGCTCTAGTCATCAGCAAGCGCTGAAGTAGCCAAAAGGACTGTTCGGCCTGGAAAGTTTGTGTCTCAGTGCTCCATAAATATGTGAGTGAATGTATTGTACCGGCAATATAGTCCAAGGGCCACCGTAGACCCCCATTCCCCCCCCCCCTCGAGGATTTTTCACGGTTATGTTTTTCTGATAGCCTGGCTTATGTTCTAACATAATCTGGTTGTTTGCCGAAAAATCGTTGGTGGGTGTGGCCTCGGCATGCATTACTGTAACACCACCCTCATTCCAGACCCATCTGAATATACAATGCATTCATTGTCTATTTATCCGACAATTTTACTTCTGTCAATCAGAAAATATTGTACGATGTTGTCAAACTACTGTCTCTGGTATTCCTTGAAGATTTGCGCTGCTGTTGTGCGCTTCGGAGTGGGTACGTGAGTGGATATCAGATTGTATATACCAAAGATAGGGGGGGGGGGAGGTAAGAGGATTCTACTGTTTTTTTAAAAAGATCTTTCACATGGCTGACAAGAAGAAAACAGACGAATTGTATGAAGAGATGTTCATATGCACATCAGAGCAGTTGTTTCGGATAATTTCGGGATTATATCTTACGTATATCCCCGGCATATCTCTCATCAGGGGCCAAGCCTAATCATGAACATAAAAAAAATTATTCACCATATATACTCTCATATTCTTGCAGATATAGTGATGCCGATATTACCCACGGGGTGAAATCTTATATTATTTTAGATTTACACTCTTCTTCTTCGTTACTCTTGTCCATGCTGCACACGTTGTGTAATTGTTTATTAATTTCCATTCACACATGTGTTGTTTTTCTCTTTCTTGCTGACGGTTTTTGTCAAGTGCCATTGTACATGTATTTTAGCAATATACTTAATGGAGCGGCACGATCCCGGCATGATCGTCAGGCGAATCGGATTATGCATCGAAAACATCTACCTCCACAATCGGGCCTGATAGCATATTCTTACTATTTCTCAATTCAGGTGTCGGAACATGGATCTCACTTAAAGAGAGATTTAATACGGTGCATGTTCATTTCAGGATGTCAGCCGCTGTCTGCATTCCGTCTCTCAATGGTAATAGTCTGGTGAACAACATATGCTATCAGGCCCGATTGTGGAGGTAGATGTTTTCGACGCATAATCCGATTCGCCTGACGACCATGCCGGGATCGTGCCAGTCCATCAAGTATATTGTTAAAATACACTGGCACGTGACAAGAACCGTCAGCAAAAAAGAAGAGAAGAAAAAGACATGTGTTAATCGAAATTAATAAACGATTACACAATGTGTGCAGCACGGACGAGTAACGAAGAAGAAGAGATCTGAAATAATATGAGATTTCATCCCGTGGGTAATACCGGCATCACTATATCTACAAGAATATGAGAGTATATATCGTTAATAGTTATCTATATTCATGATTACGCTTGGCCCCTGATGAGAGATATGCCTGGGATATACATAAGATATATTTCCGAAATTATCCGAAACAACTGCTGTGAGGTACATATTAGTACACATAGTGATGTTATAATAACTCCTATGCCCACCCCGAGAAAGTGGGTGTGTATATGAACATCTCTTCACACATTGATGATACAGAGTAATATTCAGCAGAAAGACTGACTTCGAAGCAGTTAAAAACGGTATCGGACATTTGTTTGCTTTCACGAGAAATACCGGTGCTCGTATATAAGTTTTATTGCATTCTGTGAGTTAATTGTGCAGTATAGCGCATTTTAATGTATAGTTGAATCATCCTGGCCCTAGAAGCCATGTGATTGTGTTGATAAGCTCCTATGAAAGGGTTTGCCGACAGATTGTGATCCACGAGTACCCTTGTGCCACTTGTGTCATCTAACGTGTTACGTGGTTTGGACATATTTATTCACTGTTTAACCCCAGATTACATGCAATTGCCAAATGTGAGATAATTTATTCGAACTAGTTAATGATTATTGGAGATAATCTGGACAGTTTTATCAATAAATTGAAATAGTTTTAACATATGTACAAAATAAGCAAAACTCAAAACCACGATTTGATGACATGACGTCACTGTGACGTCATTATTCTTCAGGGCAGAAAACGTTCAATTTCCTTTGCTGATAAAGTACTCTTTCGGCATACTGTATGGTAAAATTCAGCGTGCTACACCTGAATGTGAAAAAAATATAAGGCTGCATTGCACCCTACCCCCCATTTTGGGAATCAGCAAAAAGGCTCAAGCTGTGTATACTTCGCACAGCCTGTGCCTTTATTCCACCAACATTTTACTGGCAAACGGGCAGATTCCACAAATACACATACCAGGCTATCTTAAAATAATAGTCCGCAAAAATTATAATCTGGACAGTTTTATCAATAAATTGAAATAGTTTTAACATATGTACAAAACATGATGCTGTGACGTCATTATTCTTCAGGGCAGAAAACTTTCAATTTCCTTTGCTGATAAAGTACTCATTCGGCATACTGTATGGTAAATTCAGCGTGCTACACCCAAATGTGAAGAAAATATAAGGCTGCATTGCACCCTACCCCCCATTTTGGGAATCAGCAAAAAGGCTCAAAGCTGTGTATACTTCGCACAGCCTATACCTTTATTCCACCAAAAGTTTACTGGCAAACAGGCAGATTCCACAAATACACATACCAGGCTATCTTAAAATAATAGTGTGCACAAATCCCCGAGGGAGGGGAGGGTTTCGACTATGAGCCCATGGTCTAATAATAGTTAAATACCGTATGCTTATGTAGGCTCCCTACACAGATAAGTTATGGTTAAAAGTATACTCCCCGAAATGGGGAGTGAATTCTCCTGGAACAACTTTACTTGACTGTTATTGCCCACTGGTAAAGACAAAAGCAGCTGATGTACCGATCTTTATAATGTAACATGGCCTTCTTGTATCCGGCCAGAAACGAAATGGTGTTTCACTATTCTGAGACGCTGGTAGTTTGTGGTACTGGGACCTGCTTTATATAATTTCTGAGACTGGGGTAGTTTGTGGTACCTGGTACCTGCTTTATATAATAGCCTATCGATTCCAGATCTTTTTGGGTAACATTTTATTCAGCTGTAGCTTGACGACAGACTGAAATAAAAACACAGCTCCGCACCTTCATTCTCCAATTGTCAGAGTTTGTAAGCGCCTAAAGTTTCTGTTATTATCACATAATATTTTGACAGAACAGAGCCGTCGTTACCCATGGTGCGTGTGGCAGGAATATCCTCCTCCTCCCCCCCTCCACACACCCTTTTGCCCGTAGATTATTATTATTTTTTTAATAATTAAAATGACAAATTATACGAGTAGTATATAAAGCACTATTAACCCTATAAAAGGGGAAGAAGGGGGGCGGCAGACCTGATGTAACCGGTGAGCATTAGAGCGATAGGCAAGCGATGTAGAGCATTCTATCTTCTATTTTCAATTTTGTCAGTTCGAAAGGTCGAATACAGGAGCGATGTAGAGCTTTCCGTCTTTCTATATTTTCGATTTTTGCAAGATGGAAAGCTGGAATACGGGAGTGATGTAGAGCCTTCCATCTTCCTACTTTCAATTCTGTGAGATGGAAAGCTGAATTGTCAAGTGTTACACGGACCATATCTCTCATGATATGTTGAGGGGTCTGCCAGTATGCCAAGTTTTTCCTGCTGAAATTTTGGCATGTTTCATAATGGTTCGTTTCGACCCGGTCGATCGGCAGTGCATCGAGATGGATTCGGATTCGCGGCTACAGTTCTAGTTCTCCGACCAGGAATCACTGGTGTATGGTAGGCCGTTAATGCCAAAACCTCGCTGATTTTAACCGCGATGTAAATCGAATTTATACCGCGGTGTAAATATTTTTGACTCGCAATGCAAGGATCCGCGCAATGCAAGGATCACTCGCAATGCAAGGATTGCGAGTGAATGGATCTGTCAGTTGTCGACGCGCCATTTTGTATAGTGCTTATTATTCTTCTTCTCGATTTTCGTTGGCTGTTTTTTCCTCGCATTGCGAGTGATCCTTGCATTGTGGGGATCATTGCATTGCGAGTGATCCTTGCATTGTGAGACAAAAATATTTACACCGCGGTATAAATTCGATTTACACCGCGGTATAAGTTCGATTTACACCGCGGTCTAAATGACCGACCTACCATACTGGTGCCACCAGAGCTGTGGGCCTACTAAGAAGCAGAACGACATCAGTGGTTGCCTTGCTCAGAGAACTACGCTTTCAAGAAATGGACGCCCGGCCTCTTCAAGCTCGAGTGGACCGGGGATGACATGATCTTCTTTAGCTTGAAGACGTACTTTTGATACGGTGAAAACTATATCAATTTTAGTTACAATTTAGAAGGTGAGTCTACGTGATCCCAACACAAACAAACCCCAGTAGCCCGGCGTCATCAAGGGTGAAACGAAAATTATATCAGCGGGAAAAGAAACGGGTTCCGCTCCGCCCAGCACAAAATGCCGTCTTACATTCAGCAGACGGATGCCTTCATCTACTTTCATACGCCAAGCGTACGGTCATGGACGACAGGGTACCGGTACCCACTACGTATTTGGGTCAGGGAAGTCTTCGGACGAGTGTACTTCTACCGGCGACATGTAAGAACTGTTGTAGCGTACATACCACGAAATGCTGTAAAA